>OMKK01084324.1:0-20217 GCA_900302305.1 Polymixia japonica
GATGCCCCTGACAGCGCCGCGGTTCTGAGCAGAAGCCGATGCCGGGATACGACAGTTGACGGCGACACACAGTGTCGGCGACAGCCATCTGTCACACCAGCACCGGCTCTAAATCCAGCCCATCGCACCGGACCACACCGCTGACATGGAAGGCGTACTGGAGGCTGATGCTTGCGGTGTGTGTGTGTGTGTGTGTGTGTGTGAGTGAGTGTGTGTGTGGGGGTGGAGTGAACAGTGAACTGTGTGGGAGCGCTATCTCTGGAATCAGAAATGGATGATTGCAAAACTAGAAATTGCTCTGTGTTTAAGTGCATGTTCGACATCGCATTAGCCTGGATTGCCCGACTCAAAGGCCCCCTCAGTAAACCCTCCTCCGGTTCTCCTTGATTAGTGCTGCTGCTGACTTACACGACCGCTGCTGACAGGGCCAAAACAGTCCCATCAGCCCCCCCTACGCCTTCCCGTCCTCCGTCCCTGCCTGTCTCGCTCTCTTGACATTATAAACGTCCTTCCCCTCTCCAGATTGAGGACAGTACATGTGGTCGGAGTGAATCTTGTGAAGTCAAAGCCGTAACGGGCAGCTAGCGGCCGGCGGGCCTCATCCGGATGTTGCGGCCCCTTGCTGTATGTCCACCCTGCATGTTTATTTCTAAATGTGTTTATTTCGATGTGAAAAGGCAGACATTAGCCTCGATTTTGGAATACCGATATGTGTGTTTCTGGAATTGCTAATAAGATAAACTTCTAATCTTTCATTTGATCTCAGTGGTGTGTTCATCCCAGATGAGTGCAGTGGTTAGTGGAGCTTTTAAAAGCAATCTAGCCTGTGTTAACCTAGCTTTTTTTGGGGTTTTTTCCAAGACTATTTCGCTGTTTTTGGGCACAATAACAATTTGCAGAAGATTAACCCTAAGACTTTTGCGGGCGTCGGGGACAACTGTAACAATTAAAGCATTCATGTAGAATATTTTCTGGCAACTACAAACCTAATTTTCAGCACCAACACTAATCATGCTTCTGGATAACAAGGAAGTGAGGAAACATGTCCGCAACTCACGTGACGTCTCCAGCATAGTGGAGGATACGGAAGTCTCTCTGAAACTCCATGGTCTTGTCGGTTGGGCTGAGCTAGAACAGGGACACAACGCTGTTGGTGAAAAACGAATGGCAAAAAAAGACCCAATTTCCCGATTTACGACACAAGAGAGGAAAAGTAATACACATTTGTCTGACTCGGGTAGAAAGAAATAGTGGCTGTCTCTTGGAGGCCCCGTCTTTCCATTTTCAATGCCTGAATAATAGAACTTTCTGATGATGTCTATTAAAAACAACCGTGGAGGCAGAACACTGGGAAGCTCTGCCCTCTACTGACAATCTGGTGGAACTGCGCCGGAATTATAGCAAGTCTGGGGACATGCTTGAGAACGTCATGATTTTGTCTAGTTTTTCAGTCAACATTAGGTCAGAGGAGGATAAGGACTCTAAATCACCTCTCACTAAGGAAACAAATCCCATAAGCATGTTATTAAGCGTCAGTAATTTAAACCACTGCAATTCACCTGATGTCCAAATTTTGTAAATAGGTATGAAGTTGACATTTGGTAATGTGGAGAGGGCGGTTGTCCTGCGTTAAGACGGTTGTGCTCTGACCTTGCGGGAGGTGTAGTGGGGGTGCTGGGCCAGTTTGGTGTTCATGCTTTCCAGGCAGACAGTGTCAGTGACTTTCCCAACGCTGAGGCAAGCTTCGTCTAGTATGGAGATGATGCCTTTATGGGGCTGGTCCACGAGGTCCACAATGATCTGGTTGTTGAAGTAGTCGATCTGGACACGCGCAGAGACATTGTGAGGCGAGAGAAAATGGATTTGATGTTGTTTGTGAACAGACTGATTTTTATTGTGCTCGCTAACAAGGAAAGCTATACTCTGGGTTACATGCACGCTTGTTGTTTGCTTTCATATATTATTTTTTTAAATTCATTTAGGGATTAAAACACCTTCTGTGCTCGCATGTGTGCGTGTCTTTATGTGTGTACGTGCGTGTGTGTCTATGTGCGTGTGTGCGTGTCTTTGTGTGTGTGCGTGTCTTTATGTGTGTGTGTCTTTAAGTGTGCGTGTGTGTGTGTGTGTGTGTGTGTGTGTGTGTGTCTTTGTGTGTGTGCGTGTGTGCATGTGTGTGTCTTTAAATGTGTGTGCATGTGTGCGCGTGTCTTTAAGTGTGTGTGCATGTGTGCGCGTGTCTATGTGTGCGTGTGTGTGCGTGTGTGTGTGCTCACATGCTGCCAAGTGATACCCTCTCTCTGGTACTCATCTTGTTCCTGGCGGAGGATCAACTCTATGAAGAGCTGCTGTAGCTTCTCATTGCAGTAGTTAATGCAGAACTGTTCAAAACTGACAAACAACAGAGGAGAAAACAGTGAGCTCTATCAACGTCAACGACTGACTTTCATCCATTTAAATGAATAGAGGCAAGATGCAAACCTGTTGTTCTCAAAGATCTCAAAGCCATAAATATCCAGCACCCCGATGACTGTGTTTTTCCCATGAAGCACTGGGTTGTAGTCTTTCACTTCGATGACACTGTTGATACGGCTCACAATCCAGCCAAAAAGTCTCTCATAAAGAGCCTGCAGTACAAAAAGAGAGAGAAGGGGTTAGGCTTTGTAACAGAGCCACCAAATTAAGAGAATGTGATATTAAAATTAATTACAAGGAGAGTGTGTGAGAGCGCTGATGTTAACATCATAAACCTCAGGCAAAAGACTTGCTACAAAATGACTCATTCGATGATCAAGCACTTGGCTCAGTATACAACTCATGCTTATTAGATGTAGTCTCAAAGAAAACTTGGGAAGTATCCTGTGGATAAATCACGCTGGGAAACAGGGTGTGGACAGCACCTTGGCAAACGCATCCCGTCCGAAGCAGGCTTCCTGCTCTGTGTGCCCTTTCTCGATGACCTCTCCGCCCCCGGTGGCCACGGTGCGGAACAGCAGACTCTTGCTGACGTTGTCCGGCTCTGCGGCGGTCAGCTCGGCGATATGGTTCACAGCCTCTGGTCCCACCACCTGGACAACCTCACCATCACTCTCGAACTGGATATTACCCTGAAGATGGACAATTATCATTAAGGCATTTAAACTACTTCACCTTTGACCTTGCCTAAATGGCCTCAAGATGTCACTGCTGTTCATTTGCATTTGCCAAGAAGTAAATGCAGATTAATGACAGCAACATGTTGAGGTCATTCAGGCTAACCTCCACCCTCAAACTCTTTTCTATTGGTTGTTTGTAATGTTTGTGATCTAGGAATTTAAAAAAATAAGTAAAATAAGTAAAATACGGGATAAAGGGGAATGAAACTGTTAATTATCATTTGGCCTTTGACATTTGTCTGAAATCATTTCACTGCTGAAACATATTCATTAACGTCTTGCGTATAGCTTTTAGCTAATGCTACTGTATCTTACCAGAACCAGAATGGTGGCCAGGATCCTATAAATTGACTCAATCTCCTCTCCCGAGAAGCCAATCACACCCAGTGCACTCATCACCGCTTTGTGGTTGGCGCGATCATTGCTAGTTGTCTAAAGAAAGAGGAATTTCAGAAAAAAAAAAAAAGGTGACAGGAATCAGTCAGAAACAAGTTCAAACAAGTCTGGTCAATGTGAAGAATTATATTCCAAAAATGCCATCTATCCACATTGGCAAACCATCATTACCAGAAATTCATCATTCGGTATATCTTAGGATATAGTCTGTAAAAGTGTCATTATTTTCCCTACTATCGTTTTACAAAAGCTAAAGGTTGTGAACTCACAGTTGCCGCAGCTCCCTCTCTGGTGTACACATAAAGAGCGGGATCACTCTGCAGGTGAAATGAGTCCAGCATTTCATTAGAGCCTCCTCGCAATAACTGTAAAAAAAAACAAAAAAAAACAAACAGTATAGTGGTTAACCTAGAAGAGTTCATATTGTGTTCATAATTGAATGAGTAACACTTATTAACGCCATGGCTCCATCTGTGTACATCGATGTTTACCTGATAGAATGAATGGAAATTCCTTTCGCCCTCCTGCTGCTGAACCACCCTAGACTTGAATAGGAAAACAGATCACTGTATACGACGAGTAATAATAAAAACACAAATCCGCCGTGGTAACGTTATTACGGCAGTGTTATTCAAACAGCGGGCAAGGGAACGGAGTTGGGGCAGAGACAGAGCTTGGGTTAAATGTCTGCTCGCTGAGAATGTATCACGGCGCCATCATTCACACGCTTACCAGACGGTGCCGGGCGGTTTCTCAGACAGAGAAGTTAAATACAGCGGCGTCGTGCAGCCCCAGGTGAGCCGTTCATTAACACCCAACAGCAGTGCCGCGACTTCACAAGCACATCTATTCACGGGGCCCCCTCTGTCACCTCTCTCTCTCTCTCTCTCTTTTTGTCACCTCCATTAAACATTCACGTCGAGATGAAACGAGGTCATTTAAAATCTACAAATGAGCTAAACTTTTCAGTACTTCTTTAGAGGTGGGCTCTCGCCGTTGTTTTCAGGCAGTCTCTCACCTTCTCCAGCAGGTAGTTGTTGATGTGTCCCCCGGTGGGGTCGCCGTTGAAGTTGAAGTTGATGTCCATGTACTTGCCGAAGCGGCTGGAGTTGTCGTTGCGATTCGTCTTGGCGTTCCCGAAGGCCTCCAACACACAGTTGGACTTTAGCAGCACATTTTTCACACTGATTTATTAAATCGTGGCAACCGTTGATGAAAGCATGCCCGGGGCGATTAAGAGAAAAAAGGAGAAGCGAGTGAGATGATGATGAATATAGTAACATTAAATTCTCACAACCCAACTAATGATATGTACCGAATTTGAGAGTAAAAACAATCTGCATTCATCCACATTCGAGTTTACAATACTAGCTTATTGAATCCTATCATCGTATTACTTATCCCTTATACATTTAAAGGTGCTATCTGTAATATGTTAAAATCAAATAAAAACTCGAATTGCTGTTCACCTCACCAATGCTAGCATGCCGATGTTACAGAAAGTACAGAAAGTAAAGCTTTGTGTCTTAACTTGATCCACCTATACATCATACCCTCCTAGACACAACTCACCTCTCTACCTCTGCTCTCTGGCTTGGGTTTGTGATGGCTGCGATGTACTGCATGATATACTTGCTGGCCTCTGTCTTCCCTGCCCCACTCTCGCCTGGAGCACAAAAACACATCGCAAGGTCAACATACTGATACACTGAGGCAGATAACTGTATACAAGCATATTATTGGAACACCTTCTTCATTTCTTGCTCAAAGAAACTGAGTGGGTTATCTAAACTATGATTTGTCCAAGATCCAAGAAGTCTGAATGAGTGACCCCCCCTTGTTCAAACACGCATGCGCAAGGTGTGCAAAAATAGTACCCCCTGATTGTAGCTGGTCGCCATAGCGACGCCGCATGAAACCGCCATGATGTCATCTTCAATGCGACACACAGAGGAACAATGGAGGATGTCGAAGGGATTGTGTTCTTGATTCTCGATATGCGGCTGTTTGCCACAGCAAAGAGACATATTGTCAGGTTGCCATTTCTAATAGTTAGTTCTAATAGTTCCAATAGTCAAATCGTTGCGAATGATTAGGTACTGGTAGCAGTGAATGCTCGCGGCTGCTATAATAGCTTCGCAATTTAAACATGGCGGGTGCAGGATGTCGCGCTAGTGACGATTCTCTGTGGCCAATCAGCAGTCTACAGTGATTCTCTCTGGCCAATCAGCAGTCTGCAGTGATTGTCTCTGGCCAATCAGCAGTCTACGGTGGTTTTACGTCACATTTTGGTATCGCCTCAGCTCGCTTGGAACCTCGACGGAGGTGAAACCAGAAATAGTACCAGGTACCATCCGGGTACTATGCCCAGTGGAAAACCAAAAAAGGCAAGTCGAGTCGAGTCAGTACTGTGCAGTGGAAAAGCGCCTTTAGCTTGCGTGACCAGGTGAGTGCAATAATGAAGGACAGAATCAAGACTACTCTGGACGTCCATACATACCTTTTATACAGTGCTGTGAAAAAGTATTTGCCCCCTTCCTGATTTCTTAGATTTTTGTATATTTGTCACAGTTAAATGTTTCAGATCATCAAACAAATTTTAATATTAGACAAAGATAACCTGAGTAAATACAAAATGCAGTTTTTAAATGATGAATTCATTTATTAAGGGAAAAAAGCTATCCAAACCTACCTGGCCCTCTAACATTGTTTAAAAAATGTCAGACTACCTGCACCCATGCTGTCAGATTATACTTTTTTTTATTTGTTTGTTTTTGTTTTCCAGTTGCAGATAGACAACATTCAATAAACAATACAAGTTACAGATCGCAATTGTATGAACACAATCTGGAAAAACGGTAGCAAAAAAAGCTATCGTGAAGTCCAAGTTCACACAGTGGCAGATAGTTCAGGCAATGAGGAAATGCATCATAGTGAAAGAAAGAACTATGGGCAGGTTTTGAGGAAATGATAGAGAGCACTCAGATACTTAGTGGGCGGAAAAGGTTCTCATCTTGATTAAAAAAATGTTTTTAATGTAGAAAGATATTGTTTTCAAAACCAGTATCAACATCACCAGTATCAAGTATCAGAACCAGTCTATCAAAACTTTTCCAACAAAACCCAGCCCCACAAGAAAACGTCAACCTGACTTGAGGACAGTTGGTGTGAAGGAGACAGAAAGAATGACTGAGATGAACCTGATATGACGATGCAGGTGTCTTTGGCTCGTCTCTTCATGGCCTTATAGGCAGCGTCTGCGACTGCGTAGAGGTGAGGTGGGTTTTCATACAGCTCCCGTCCCCGATACGCATCAATGGCATCTTTTCCATAGATGTCCATCTGTCTATATGGGTTGACGGAGACCACCACCTCTCCGATGAAGGTATAGATACGGCCCTTTTCAAACCTGTCCAAAGACACATGGGATACGTATGTATATGTGCATATATTTGTAATTTTACTTGTATGTATATATGTATTGTGTGTATGTGTATATGTATTGTATGTACAGTATCTATGTATATATTGTATGTATTTTTTTTATTTTTTTTTTTCATAGTTTCCTTTTTTAAAACAAAGTTAAAACAAACTTAACTCTCCACACTCCATTTCATTCCCGGCAACAGTTGTAGTTGTATAAGCTGTCTACATGCAACAGAAAATCGAAAACCTAAAAACTCGCACTCACAGTACACACCCATCAGTGTGAGTTACAGCACCGTTTACATAGAACACACACCTTCTCTCGTGTGACCAAAAAGGGAAAGGAAGTGACACAAGTGTGTCTGTTGCAAGCAGGAAGTGCAATGTTGTGGTTCATAAGGGTGTTGTTTCCTCTGCCTTGTAGAACCTCGTATTGGCTTGACAAGCTGGGACAACAGTGTCATTGTGGTTGATGGAGCTGCTCAGTGCTCAATTAAGTACCATTTAATTACTCAGGCACTCCGCATTATGAGTTTGTCATTGTGAGCCAATGCTCAACCAATTAACCAATTAATGCTCACCACCTAATTGAGAACAAATGAGACTAACAATAACCATAAAAATGATAACCTGCCCAGTGTTAATCAATAAAATAGTCAAGATGTGAAACTCTAGTAATTCACCTGAGGTTTAGAGTCCCCGGGAGATACTGTAGAATACAGCAGGAGACAGACAGCAGCAGGAAGTTCTGGTTTCTTTGCACACACTGTAACATCTGCATGTCCAAACCTTGCTACTAGTCAGGTCTGATCTTATAACAAAACACAGCAACTATGTGAGAAACTATATGAACATGTTAGTTTAGAGCCATTTGCTGTGCGTAAGCAACCTGAAAAAGTTAGTTGTTTTGAAATTGTCTAAATATCGAACATGTTTAATATAAATAGATATTTATACGTTTTCTTTTGATCATGTCTAATGCTGTGTGCCATGTCTCCTTCTGTCACTATGAGTGGGTTCCCTTTCTTCCTCCCTAGGGAAGTGTGCCTGTGTGTCGTGACGTTAAGACGATTATTGGGGCGATGAGTGGGACTGTATTTGGCTGCTGACGTCCTGGATACTGTTGCGATGTTGGCTCGGCCGGACACTCTCACTTCCTCAGTCTTTTATTACTGCCCCTTTAGTCCAATATGTATATTTGTTATCACTCCTTTTACAACATGTAACTTGATTGAAATCTGCCTACTCTGCACCTATTGCACACCTGACCATCCTGGAAGGAGATCCCTCCATTGCACGCCTTCCCAAGATTTCTTCCATTTTTACCTAACTAAGGTTTTTCCTGGGAGTTTTTTCTTAAGGTCAGTTTTTTAAGGTCAGTGGTGTTTAATTCTTTGTGGTCGTGCGCTTGTAAAGCCCTTAATGGGCTTGTAATGTAATGTGATTAAGGGCTATATAACTAAACTTGACTTGAAAAGTGAATTTCTACTGGTCTGCCTCCACCGGCTTCTATCATGACCACTGTGAAAATGAATAATTTTCATGTGTAGTTTATCACCAGAGTGGCGACACGACCCTTTTAAATGTCACAAAGTAAGTGAGAATGTTGAAAGAAGAGAGCTTTCTGGAATCAGAGATACTGACAAGCGCCACATCCCTGGGTAAACTCACTGACAGCACATGCTCTGACACCCCACCCAAAATAGAGAAGAGAGAAGGTCGCCTGATTCATTCACAACCCACCGCGATACGTCACGGCAAGAGATGACAAATACGCTTTTTGAAACGGCAAGCTTCTAGAGGTAAAGTTCAGTTTCCGAGACTAATTGTTATGATGGCGTAGCCTTGATTCCCTTCATCTACGTATGTGCCGCCCAGGGTCTGTGGCGGTGATCAAATCAAACGCAAGCTTTATAACGTAACCTCGAGAGCGAGCGGGAAAGTCAAAGCAGAAATGACTCATCCTTCACTTCCTCCTCCCTCATCTCTACCAGTGTCTTCAGCTCCAAAACGTTACAGAAAGTATTTTTTGTTTGGGAAGCTGAAGCGGCCGGGGGTAATATAACATGAACTTGATAAGGCGCTGTGTGCTTTTGAGCTTGACAATTCTCGTCATGTCCAGACTCCACTCACCCCCGGGGCGAAACATCAAAACAGCTATCCTACACAAACAAACAAACAGCTAGCTTATTCTTTTATTTCCTCCACAGCTCAGAGAGGGAGTAAAGGAACAGATAGATCTACAGGAGTTTTCCATTGTGTTTCAGTAGGTGTCTACTGTACATGGTGTTATCTTTTCTATCTTTGACAGCCAGCTGCGTCTCCCTCCCTCCTGTCCTCTCTGCCGGTGTGTGAGGCCTTACCTCAACTTCAGGTTTTCCATAAACTGCTCCATCGTCACTTCATCCAGGAGAACAAAGTCCGATTTGCCAAACTCTAGGCCCTCCAGCTCCATTTCTGTCGTACTATCGGAGCACACAGACACAAGGACAGACTGACAAGGAGGAACGAAATCAACTCAAAAGGCGAAGAAAGAGAAGTGTGCAAGACTTCTAGGGCCAGGCCGTGGAGGCAATGTGTGTGTGTCTGCTGTGGGTGTGGCGTAACTATGTCTTTGGTGGATTCTAGGGTGTGCTTAGTCAAGTCACTGAAAGCTGTGGTCTACATGCTACAGCACGTCATCCTGCCTGTCAGTTTGTGTGTGTGTGTGTGTGTGTGTACATCTATATAAATAGCCAGAGCTATCATTAACAGCATACACCACCACTCCATCCTCCTTCTCTCTTCCTGCCACGGGGTTCTCAGGGCCTCTACGTTTCTGAGCCGTTGCTGAACCTTGGAACGGTGAAAGACTAGGACACACTTTCAGTCTTTACTTTGTCACTCTCTCGCCTCTGTCTTTGCGTGCGTGTCCTGTATCTGTAAAGTTAAGGTTGTGTTTTACACTTTACCAACCATAAGGGCAGGCTTGACACGCTGCCAAATCAGCGCAATTAACCATGTAAAATTGGGGAATAAAATGCCCTTATCTCCTGGGAAGGATCATGGTATTTCCTGTCTGAACTCAGCATTAGCCATACATCATTTTCTCTAAGGTTTCACTCTTAACTCAAGGTTTAAACTCATAGCAGAGACATGCTGGAGAAAAACGGACTTATTGTATGCTGGGGCCAGTTTCACAAAGATATTTTAGACTGGTCTGTAGTGTTAGGCCAGTCTTAGTTTTAGTCTAATGCAAGTTAGACCATTTCACAAAAATAAAGACCGACTAATTTTAAGCCAAAAGAAACACCTTACCCTAACTCAGGCCTAAAACCAATGTTACCATGGTAACAATCAGTGACACCTGCTGACCAGTAGCACTGAACAACAAAAAACTCATTGTGGTTTGCTAACATTGTTATGGAGAGAGCAATACGAAGGGAAAGAGTTTTTAGAGACTGCAGTAACCCACTGGACATTGTCAGTCATTTTCATTTACCCAAGGTTAGATGCGGTTACTTGGTCGGCCATTTATTTTACTTAGAAAAAAGTCTTAATTTGCCCAGAATTTGTTGCACCATAGTACTGCTAAATATAGTCAAGAACGAAACTGCTTTGTGCAATGGATGAATTTAGGCATCTATCTGAATTCTGAATTTGTTATATCTAAGCCACGGTGAAAGTCTATCTTTGCGAAACTGGCCATTGGAGTAAAAGGGGTTTCGGATGCAGTTTGTTGTGTAAAATAAAGACAAAATGTATGTGGCGGTGTTTACATTTGTATGATGAAGCACAGATAGTGCATTAGTTATAACTGAATGATACTGGTGAACGTTGATTAACGCAGACAGTAAAAATAAACCTGACCAAACAAACAGACAAACAAAAGCTTCCGAGACATAATTCATGTCATCAGTAAGGAGCCCACTTTCATTTCAGGGGACTTTCAGGGAAAAAAAGATATTGTTCCCATTACAGCAAACCTTCTGGAGGTAGGTATGTATCTTTGAATACAAACAGGGGCAGGGCCAGCTTCATCCCCTCTGCTGTTATGCTAACATCCCCCATGCAGGCGTGCGCGTGCACAGACACACACACATTCCTAGAATTAAGGCATTGCTTTTCTTTTAAAAAACGTTTAGAATCATACCTCCTGTCTTTTACTGTGGTATCTTTTTTACTGTGGCGTTATTTACTTATTTTATTTATTTATTTATGTATTTATTTATTGTCTTGTCTGTTACTATGGTACTGACCTGAGCAAAATGAATTTCCCTTGTGGACAATAAAGAACATCTAATCTAATCATCTAATCTAATCGCTCAATAAGTCCATTCAATGCAAAAAGGCATCCATTTTAGTCAAGTAGTAATCAGTAACCTTGCATTTAAAATTAAGCCATTGGTGTTTGTTTTCAAACAGGCCAAGCCAAACCTAGACAGTCAATCCAAATGTTTTAAGGTTAAATGTTAAATAAACATTTACATGACACTCAAACTCAAAAGTTAGATGTAGAGATTAGGACAGATATTTGAAAACATTGCATAAACGCATTTTAACACAAGTGGACACATGATGATTGTGTGTTTATCCATTTATGTGGTTATTCTCCCAAAGGATTCAACAGTACAACACCCGTCTTACCATCGTAGAAACTTTAATCTGGGAGAACATAGCAGCATCCCTCGCACTCAATCCAACAGACACACATCTCCCTGAGAAGAGAGAAAAACAATTAAGGGCACTATTATCACAATCTATTCAAAGTAGTGTGTGTGCGCGCGTACGTGTGTGTGTGTGTGTGTGTTTGTGTGGGAGTGTGTGTTTTGTAGTTTGCTGTCTATGCCTGGCTGACATTGGCATGGGCACCCTGGTAAGAGGTGATTTGATAACCTTTTGGTGATCTGACTTTGCTGGTCATCTGGATGAAACTGCTCTGATAAGCACGTACCACCAGCGTTATAAATGAAGGACTAAGATAACTTCAGATACAGGAGAAGCTATTTGGCCATAAAGAAGTCATACTGAAAAATGATTTCTCAAGACAAAGTGGCAACATCTTATATAGCATGTGTGAAAAAAAAGAGATACAATGATAGTTGTCAAATGTAAACATTTTGACAGGTTTTTCAAATATCTAAATATATGTTTATAGAGATGGATTCTTGCGCCAATGATTAAAAATGCAAGTTAAAGATTAGTTAAAGATTAGTTACACGTGTCAAATCCTTGGAACAGGAGCTCGGTCCATAACTTTAAGAACAAATATCTGTAATCCGCTCCTTCTCACCTGCTTATCAGCACTTACTTTTATCAGGAAACAGGCGATGGCAGAGCTGGTAAACGTTACGGTTCACCTGGAGGATATTCTGTAGCGGACCGGATGCATCTCCGGGCTTCCCTTCATCTCGGAAGTCGTCCAGGTGGCTCAGTGTCACCCAGGAATGTGCCAGCTCTCCAAACTCCAGGAAGGCAAACTCTGCATACTGCTCAAACTTCTCTAACAACTTAGGACTCTCCCAGCCTCCATACCTTGATCTGAGGGCTTCTGGCACTGTAGAGCCGTGAAGGACAACCAGAGGCTGGAGGCCCACCTCCACTAGCTGTTTCAGAAGGGTCTGGTAGCAGGTCACTACAAGCTGTTGAGGCTGGCCGTGGAGGCCCGTTGGCAGGAGGTCAGCCCATGAAAGGGGCACCTTGAAGTGGGTTACCCCCCTGCTCTGGAGGTACTCGAAGTAGTCTCTGGAACCTGCAGGTATTGGATCAGTACAGTCAAAGGCGTTATTTTCCCCATTGTGCGAGGTTATGGCCAACTGGTTCATTAAAGGGCCAGACAGAAGCATGAAGTCCTCTTCTCCATTCACCCCGTGACTCTGGCAGCCACAGAGACACAAAAGGTAAAGCGAGAGAATCCACAACAGGCCCGTCATCCTGGCTTTGGTAGATAAACTGATATTATCCACAAATAACCAAGCTCTTAAAGGCAACAATGTTTTACTGCTTTACTGTGACGTTAGGTAATCATGATAGATATCACACTGAAGTGGTGCGAGTTGCAGCGTTCACTGCAGCTGATACTGATGATGCTATCAGAAAGACTCTGGACTTGCACCTCAACTGATAATGGCGTCTTTCTTTCGCAGGTTGTGCACACTAACAAATATAAGCCAATATTGGGTGTTTCGTTTTTTCACAGAAACCTCCCACACCCATATGGACCCAAGGAGCATATAGTCACTTGTGGAAAAACATGTCTTACAAATTTGAGAATGTTAAAAGACACGATCAAACCTCTTCCCTGCAGTAATGGAAGGTGATAACCTTTGCATTTGTTTGTAATCTGTTGTATTTTTGACACTTGACACAGGGATGTGACAACTTAATTGTGGCCAAAGTAGAAAAAGGAAATAGATTTTGAGGCATCTCAGTCACAGATGCTGAATAAGGTAAATAATGATTGACAGGTTTCATCTCACCTGCCAGCTGCATTAGCCTTCAGATGTTCAGATCAACGATCACTGTCACCACAAGTGCAGTAAGCTCTCAGCAAGATACATAGAGTACCAAACAGTTTCTCATGGTTATGAAACTTGAGGAATCATGTGTCAGAGCTTAGGATAGATAGATACTTTATTCATCCCCTTGGGGAAATTCAGCAAAGTTTAGTTCCCATACCGGGAGTCGAACCCGGGCCACCTGGGTGAAAACCAGGAATCCTAACCGCTAGACCATATGGGAAGTTGTAAGCAACAAGATTGTTATTGTTGATTATTGCAATGATTATACTGCATAACTGCTTTGCAGGAGTAAGGCATGACATTGCCAACTTGTTCCCTCATCAAAAACATCCAAATCCAGTTAGTTTGAAATACTAGATAAGAACTAGTTTGAGTCCAAATGATCAATCAAGGCAATTTTAGTGGAGTTCTACTAGAAAAACCATTGGACAGTCCAGGGGCATCTTTCATAATTCATTTCTGATAATTATATTTGATCAATAAAAGGATTCCAAAGGATTAGTTAAATAATATGACTTAATCAAAATTGATTCTATTATGCTATTTCTCTCATTTTGAATAAGTTTACTACAACTTGCAATGCAGTCATATTATCGCTCCTTTGTTTCAAGTATTTACAATATGCTCTATCCTATCCACTTAAATTAACACTGAAAGGGGTTGTCTGCTCAATGAAAACACAAAACACAAAACAGCAGCAATGTTACATTCAGACAATTGATATAACGCTTCTCAAACACCCCTTAAACACCAACACCACCATTATTTACAGTCATCCCTCCGTGACCTCTTCACAGATATTTGGTCATTTTTGTTGTGAAACTCTAATGGCCTCTAGTTGACCATTCTAATGCTATCAGAGCTATTCAAGGTTGTGACTACTATCACCACACATACCATAAACGACCCCGCTATACAGTAGTAATGGTTATAAGACAGAGTTCAAGTTGGTAAACAGCACTATTATAAAAGGTTAGCCTTCCAAGGTATCAGAGCATTCCCCGCACTTGGACAATATGTCTTTGCTTGGAAAGGTTCTCCCTCTCTCCCTAATATTTCTCTGTGGGTACGTGTGCGAGGAGGACTATGATCAACAGAAGGCCATGCTTCTCGCTGGTCCCCTCACCAACCGAAAGGTGAAGGGTCTGAATACTAAGTCTTCTGGAGGAACAGTGGATGTTTATGACTGTACTCATCCAATACCTGCAGGTTCCAGAGACTACTTCGAGTACCTCCAGAGCAGGGGGGTAACCCACTTCAAGGTGCCCCTTTCATGGGCTCACCTCCTGCCAACGGGCCTCCCCGGCCAGCCTCAACAGCCTGTAGTGACCTGCTACCAGACCCTTCTGAAACAGCTAGTGGAGGTGGGCCTCCAGCCTCTGGTTGTCCTTCATGGCTCTACAGTGCCAGAAGCCCTCAGATCAAGGTATGGAGGCTGGGAGAGTCCTAAGTTGTTAGAGAAGTTTGAGCAGTATGCAGAGTTTGCCTTCCTGAAGTTTGGAGAGTTGGCACGTTCCTGGGTTACACTGAGCCACCTGGATGAGCTGGAGGCTGCTGAGCTCCAAAACGCCAAGCATGCACATGCTAATGTCTACCACCGTTACCATGAGCTGTTTCCAGGCAGAGGTAAGAACTGACTGTTTTGTTGGAATGTGCAACTTAAGGATCAGTTGGTTTTACAACATGAAGTTAAAGGGAATGGGGATGTTTAATGAGTCAATGAGACATCGTCAGGACTTTGATACAAAGAGAACTAGCTGGTCAATCAATCTGAAATAAGAAATTGTTGAGAAACACTACTATCTTATTTGGAGTTGAACTTGTTCTTCATTGCTAGCATCAATAGCTAAATAACATACAGCCAGCGGCAAAAGGTATTGGGACAGTTGTTTTCAAGCCTAAGGGTTGGTACAGTGAGCTAAGTTGGTCTGCTTTTGTAATTGTTTAAACACGGACAGCAATAGAGATATACTGTATTTTCAAAAGCTAACCATGACTTTCTTACATGACATTCATTTTTTCATGTGAAATCTGTGTTCCCTATAGCTATTTTAGGAGCAAAAAAGAGTAATATACATTCAGTCAGTATTGTGGCATTGCATTCCTTTTTTACATGAAATACACTGATCAGTTGGGATGTCTGAAGACCTGATCACTAGACTTAGGAGTCTAGCCTTTAAGGTCTAGTATAAAGTAACTGGTAACTGGCTACTTGGCTCTAAGTAACTGGCTTCATGTGGTAAATTTCATTTACATCATCACTTGTAGTAGCGATATTTTTCAGCAAGGAATCAATTATTTTTTTTCTGATATACTTTGCTTCCTCAACTGAAGCCTCCCGATGTTAAAAACATTTTATTTTACCATTCAGTTTTCCCATAAAATTAAGTTATTAATAAAAATATGAATTTATTTTCTTATCAGTGCAGCATTTTGAAAATATCACGTTTCAGAAACTAGGTTTTCTTATCTTCTGTCAACCTTGACTGTGTGTGTATAGTAATGGCAGCAGTGATTGATGAGATATTGGTTTCCATATCTGATCAGCATCTATAACAAAGGTCATGGCAAGAAATGTAGTCATGCAGGGGAAAGGCGTTTGTGTTCTAGCTGCATTTCTGATAGGATACGAAACACATAATTAAATAATTGTATTAAGACACCATTTGTTTCAGATGCACAGGTATCAATTGTGATAAAGGCCGGCACTGATCCAATTATCAGTGACACTCAACTAGTGGTAAGATCATGCACTACTGAAGATAAATGTAACTGAAAGTACGGCAGTACCAATGTATGACACTTAAATAAACTATGAAAGTATGACATGTATGAAACTAGGACTAGTTGATTGAATACATATAGTATAATAATTTCACATCTGTCAGAGGAAAAGTCTTACACTTTCCACATCTAACTACCCCATTACATACACCTGCATTTCAGAAATATTTAGATTTCCTGTCAGTACAAATTCAAAGTGACTGCACCACCAGAGAAAACCTAGCAGAGGAGCTGCGAAGCTTAAAGGTGTGTGGCGATTTATTCCAAGACACAGTAATCAATCTCATACTGTACCTAGTTGAATAACAATGCTATACAGTATATAAGTTAATAAGCCCTAACTTGTATGTTTATGTATTCTTGTAGAGAGCGAGTGGAGGCAAACCCATTCTCTTTTATGAGGTGAACATCAATGACTGCTCCTCTGACCAGGTCATGTCTCTTGCCAACCTCTTCAAAGGTAATCTCTGTACTAACAATTATACAGTTACAATCTAAGTCACAGTAATTACTGTTGTGTGGTACACGTACTTCACTGTACATTATCAATACAGAATTTATACAAACTAAGAACTGAAAACCAAATTGTTTTTTTATTTGCGTGATTACTGTCACTAATACTAGTTGGTTGTATATGCAATGTGGAGTAGTTATCCATGTCATCATCTATTTAATTAACTGTAGGAAGGGTTAGATAGCGTTGTATAATGCAATGTATAATGACAAATTATAAAAGGGATTAATGGACTCAATAACCATTTGAGTTTGCCTAATTGTGCTCACTTTTTTCACTTTTTCAACTTTTTTAAGAACTGATAAATGAGGGCCAAAAGATTCTTGGATTTGACGTTGTCGACTTGTTTGCTTATTTTGAGGCTACAATGAAAAGGTAAAACGATGCATATTGAAAATAAATTATTAACTGTATGATGCAACCTAAGCCATACACAGTGCAGTTTTTTTAGATGTCTGAAAATCAAAAAAGAAATCAAAAATCAAAATTACAAAAATGACTTGACTCTTCGAACAAATTTCTTACAGCTTTCATGAAGTTGTACACAACTGTTTCATTATGTTAAGATATTCTTCCACTTTTTTTTCTTTATAGTCATTCACATCCAATTGATGTTACATACAACGGCAACGATCTTCAAACGTCACTAACTTCCTCAATGTACCACAATATTTGGAGCAAGTTTGCCCATATGACATCATCTGAGCGAGATGCCTTCCTGAAGGAATCCTTTCCGAGTGGCTTCCAATGGGCAACATCCAGTGAGTCCTTCAAGGTTGAAGGGGGCTGGTCAGAAGATGGGAAGGGAGAGACCATTTGGGACCGTTTTGGCCATGACAACAAAGTTTATGATAATCAGACAGCTGATCTGGCCTGTGACAGCTACTATAAGGTGGAATACGATGTCTACCTTCTTCGAGGTCTCCTTGTAAACACGTACCAGTTTTCCATCTCCTGGGCTCGCATTTTCCCCTCTGGCCACCGGGGGAGCTATTCTGAGAAAGGGGCTCTTTACTATGACAAGATGATCAATGCTCTCATTGAATCGGGCATACAACCTGTTGTCACCCTGCACCACTGGGATCTGCCACAAGCACTCCAGGACTATGGTGGATGGACCAACACTTCTGTTGTTGAAGCCTTCAAGGACTACGCTGACTTCTGCTTCTCCAGGTTTGGAGATAGAGTCAAAACCTGGAACACTTTCAGTAGCCCCTGGGTAGTGAGCCATGCTGGGTATGGAACTGGTCAGCATCCCCCTGGAATAAAGGACTATGTGGTTTCCTCCTACCAGGTAAGGATGTCTTTATCTCTGCACTAATAATACATGCTGTATTATACTCTATAATCTTAATTTAGGTCCTATTATTATAAGTGTCATGTGTTTGGTTTATTTTAGGTCACTCACAACATGCTTAAGTCCCATGCTGAGGCCTGGCATGTCTACAACGATAAACACAGGAAGAAGCAGGGAGGGAAAGTGGGCATTGCCCTGAACTCAGACTGGGCTGAGCCCATGAACCCCTTCAGACCCGAAGACATAAAAGCCGCAGATCACTACCTGCAGTTCATGCTGGGCTGGTTCGCCCATCCCATATTTGTAGATGGGGATTATCCTGCATCGCTCAAAGCTCAGATTGAACAGAAAAGAAAAGATTGTCCCCTCTCTGAGCCTGCCAGACTTCCAGTCTTCTCTGCAGGAGAAAGCCAGAGGATACGTGGAACAGCTGACTTCTTGGGGTTGAACCACTATACTTCCCGTCTAGTCAACAACAGTGATGGTGGCTGCAGGCCTGGCCCTCAGGGGGTGGGTGACTTCCAGGCCCATGTGGACCCTTCTTGGTCTTCTACAGCATCCGATTGGATCCATTCTGCACCTTGGGGCCTTAGAAGACTTCTCAACTACATTTCTACAGAGTACCTGAATGTTATCAAGGTGCCTGTCTACATAACAGGGAATGGAATGCCCACTGAGTACAATGTGGACACTTTCAATGACACCAGTCGAATACAATACATGAGGAGTTACATCAATGAAGCACTGAAAGGTACATTGTATCACACTAATGTAATATTGATATTGTATCAGTATTGTATTGACAATGTTTGTAATTATTTGTAGTTATTGTTAATTAATTTCAACTGTTTTCTCAAACAGCAATTCATCTGGATGGGGTGGATGTACAGCGTTTCACTGTTCAGTCACTCATGGATGGCTTTGAGGGTCCACAAGGCTACAGTGAAAGGTTTGGACTGCACCATGTCAACTTTGACCTGCCTGACCGGCCCAGGACTCCAAAGCAGTCAGCTTATTTTTACTCAAACGTTATTGAGAAAAATGGATTTGTTTCCACAAGAAATAGCTTTAATGCACAGGGTTTGAAAAACCCAGAAACTAAAAAGTTGTCATCTCTCCCACCTTCCAAAGTCCCATCCCAGGCTAAGGTTGTATGGAGGACATTTTCCAGCCAAACCAATTTTCAGAGGAAACTCTACCACTATGGTACTTTTCCACAAGGCTTCCACTGGGGAGTAGCATCTTCTGCTTACCAGATCGAGGGTGGCTGGAATGCTGACGGGAAGGGTATCAGTGTCTGGGACACATTCACTCAGAAACCTGGCAGTATTCCTGGTAACGCCAATGGAAATGTAGCATGTGACAGCTACCGAAGACTGGAAGAAGACCTGTATATGCTTCGTGCTCTGAAGGTGAAGTCCTACAGATTCTCTCTATCTTGGTCCAGGATCTTTCCCAATGGTCGGCGTACTTCCCTGAACCAAAAAGGTGTTGACTACTACAATAGGCTCATTGATGGTCTCCTAGCTTATAACATTACACCCATGGTAACACTCTACCACTGGGATCTTCCCCAAGCTCTGCAAAACCTCAAAGGCTGGGACAATGTTAATATGATTGACATCTTCAATGACTTCTGCGACTTCTGCTTTGCCACCTTTGGGGACAGAGTGAAGTTTTGGATTACCATCAACCAGCCTCATACAATTGCATGGTCAGGATATGGACTTGGGCAGATCCCACCAAATGTTAAGAAGCCAGGAGATGCCCCGTACAGAGTTGCTCACAACCTTCTGAAAGCACATGCCAAGGCCTACCACACGTATGATGAGAAGTATCGAAAGTCCCAGGGTGGCGTGGTATCTATTGCCCTCAATGCTGATTGGATTGAACCCAAAGATGTCAACGTTCCTCGGGAAGTGGTGGCTGCCGACCGCTCTCTGCAGTTCCAGCTTGGTTGGTTTGCGCACCCTATTTTTAAAAATGGTGACTATCCTGATGCAATGAAGTGGCAAGTTGGAAACAAGAGTGAGCTCCAAGGTCTTTCAGAGTCTAGACTTCCTTCGTTCACTGAAGAAGAAAAGGCCTACATCAGAGGGACTGCTGACATCTTCTGCATCAACCATTACACCACAAAGATAGTAAGCC
>OMKK01084326.1:0-32251 GCA_900302305.1 Polymixia japonica
AAAACGAACACACCCGATTTGGTTTTGCACCAATTCAGGAGGAACATTTAAATCTGGGCTTCCCTTGTGGAGTCAGACGTCTCATTATATGGCATTATGTCAGTGCTGTACCCTCAGGCAAACTCAGAGGACGACGTGTCTAGAGCTGAGTCGCTGGACCTTAGAGGCTTTTCACGGCTCACCGGGGCCATCCCTAATAAGATCCAATATGCTTTTTTGACCTTGTTCGAGAGAGTGAGGCAGGGTTGGTGGTGGGGAGGAACGAGGGCAGAGTTTTTTTTTAGTTTTTTTTTTATAAGTGGCGACATGAATTCTACATGTAGAATTCCAAGCTTTTTCACTCTAACAAAAAGGTTTGGGAAGACTTTCCATCCAGTCTCTCAGAATGCTTCAGAGTCAGTATATCAGCTAGCTTGCTGTTTACTAAATTAGGGCAAATAACAAGCTGGAAAGGGCAGACTTGAGGGCGTTAGATTAAAAATACAATAGTTAAGCAGAATGACTTCCTCATTAATGGTTCTATTTTTCCACAGGGTATACATTGACTTTTGTTTGCTTGGGTGTAACTAATGGTTTGTTATTGACCCGATCAACAGAATCTCTCACTGCCTGTGTTGTTCTATGGTACAGTTTGTATGGACTCACTGAGGAATTAACGTGGAAAAACGCCACATGAATTACGCAGCAGTTGAAATTCACTGCATTCATAGCAAAGATATGTAAAAAAAAACAACAACAAAAACACCGTCCCAGAAATTATTGTCTGGCCTTAGGTATTTAAAATGACGTATTTGCAATAGAGGATTTAAGACTGACCTTTTTTTAACCCATCAGAGTGGCTGAAATCGCACACTCATTTCATTCTTCCTCACCGCTGTATTTGTGCACACGGGATTTCACTGCTACTGTAGTTAAAACAGTCAGTATTTGATTTGCGATCTGTAGAGCTTCTCTCATCTTAGTCAATATATTGCTTTTGTCTCATACTCTTCAATACAGTTCTGCCCTAACCGCCTTTGTATTTGAATTGCAATATATTTTGTTGGTATCTGTAAATAGGTTTCTCTCTTTCTATTTTAGATGTTGTGGATTGTTATGAGATATACATGTGAATATATATTGTATGTACAGATCTGTGAAAAAAGTTCAAGGACAATGCCTGTCTTTTTTCCAAGGTACTCCTTTTCTTGTAAGATTATTTATAACACCTAACAACTCAACTGCTTTGCTGTGCGAGTTTAATTTTGTCAGTGTTTAGATCACACGTGGGACTTTTTTTTCCATGTACATTGGTATAAATGTAAACACGCTAGGTTCCATACTGTATAAAGCAGGCTTGCAATGAACTTTGTGTTTGTTTTAATTTAAAACATTGCCATGACAGAGCATTTTAAAGAAGACTTATCTATCAATTAAATTCTAAATAATCCCTCACTATGGGAACATTGTGAACAGTTATTGTAATATGCTATTGGGAGTGAATCAACCTAAGCAGTCAGTACCATGGACAGGGCCACAGGGCTGGCCAGCAGCTGACCTTCACTTCCAAACTGACAACTGCATCTGTGATCAACACTTGCAGGAGGGGATTTGGGGACTCCAGCATGGCAGTCTGTAAATTTGGGAAGCGAAATAGGCCTAACGCAGTGTTCTCATTGTTTTCAGTGGGTGTTACAAAGTGGGCTACAAATGGTCTTGATTGTAAAAGTGAAAGCTCCCACACAGGGGCGAATACGTAGGCGTGATCAAGTTTATTTGTATAGCCCTTAATCACATTACAGTCTCAAAGGGCTTCGCAAGACCACAATCAACGGGAATTAAACAACGACCCTTGACCTTGACCCTCGATTAGACAACAAAAAACTCTCAGAAATAAATGTTGGAAAGGCATAGTCCCTGAACAGATTTTTCCAAGATGGTAACATGCAGCCTACCAAATCTCAGAGTGTCTTTATGTTTAATACTATCACCCATCAATACTATGACACATGTACACGTCTGACTGACTTGACACAACTTCTGGTCAAAGGAATGTCATTTTAATGATGTGAGCACATCTACTGCAAGCTAGGTTTCAGCACCTTTAATTGTACATGCCGTTGTGTTCAAAGCCACTTTTACCAGACAAGCAACAATGTCTATAAAGACCGTCTGAAAATCACAGGTCTGTCATTTCCGTTTGGTATTCTGGTTTAATATGAAATCACCTTTTCCACCTCTGAGAAAATTGCATCTGTGCTTCAATTTTTCTTCAGCTTTTTGGTAGTTCATCATTCGTCTTGTTTTCCTTGCTCAAATGACTTAGAAGAAATAAAGAGTTGGATCCATTTATTATGAAGGAACAGTGAGAAAGGCTTATCTGTATCATTTATGCCAGCAGTATTAGTAGGCCAGACAGGAAATACCTGTCACATAGTGGATTATGAATTATTTTGTGAAGAACATTAAATATGGGATTGTTTCAGACAACAGTAACTCCTGTGCCCCAGTCATTCAGCTGTACAGCATCCCTTGTGTCAAATAACCATAATGTCACTCTTAGCATCTTACCCGTCATCTAGTTTACAGTTCCTTAAACCAGAATAAGGAGTGCATTAAGGGAAGAGGGTAAAAAAAAAACCTTATGTAATGTTTTGGGTCACAGGAAGGTCTTGAGGTCATTCAGGTGAGTCATAAAATATCTCACATTTCTATATCCCTCCCTTGACAACAACAGACCGGGTCAGGCACACGAGGCCAGGAACGATGCCCTTAAATCTACTACAAATCTAAAATAAAGTACTTGCTTCAAGGGGAAACTTTGCAAGTCAGGCTGGGAGTGCTAATTGAGATAATTATTTGACTGAAAGAGTAAATCTTTCAAAAATGTTCAAATATTTAGTTCAGGCAAAAACTATTAAATCACTGTGGACCTCCCAAAATTGACCAATTATCCATCTTGCCGTGGTCCTTGATAATAATTTCATGGGTCGTTAACACCCAAAGCTTTGGCAATGGCCTCTTTAACTCATATCAGCAAAGCTACTCTATTACTCTATACAGTATTGATTACTGGAAATAATGTAGTCACTCCTCTTATGTCTAATATAAAGCTTACTGCAGTTCTCATATTGTAAGAAATACTCAAGTAGAAGTAAAAGTAAAGACGTACCATTACTCTAAAAATCTACATAATTAGACTAACTAGAATAGTTAATAGTTAATAAATTACTTTACTATTTCAATCTTATCAAGTCATTTGAGGTTTAAAATCTTCTGCAAACATCTGGCAATAGGGTGATATCATTTCACCTGTTTCCAACTTAAAAGGCCTTATACCTTGATAGTAGTGGTGTGATCCTTCATGTAAATTACTTGCTAACATTGACATTTTTACAGTGCTCCCACATAAGTCAATTTTCTAGTCCTAGGAAGTTAACATAATTTAGCTAATATGCATTACATGTAATACATATAATACAGAACAATTGATTTTAGTGATGTATAAAAAAAACAGTATTTCACAGCGGTTATTGATCTGCTTAATCGTCCTCTCACGACATGGTATTGATATTCATGTCACTCCTTCCCTCTTGTTTGAATCAATTCCTATTATATTTAGTGCTTAACAATAGAGTAAATTATAGTGGTGTTTGCTCATCCAAATGGTGTCTTGCACACCACATATGGATATACAGTATATACTGTATCACAATGGACAGTGATATAAATCAATCAATTTACTTTTAAATGTCTTGTAAAGCAGTGTAAAATGTAAAATATTCATATAGGCAAGGTGTCTCCGAGCCACATTGTAAACATTCAACAAAAGCCTTATAATTGTTATATTGTTATTCTCTTATAGTTTCCCATGTAATTTCACAAGTGCTGTGTTTGGCTTCGCTAAGTGTTGAACAATGGTCTCTTAACCGCCACACAGGCACTTCAACCTACAACCTCATGGGATCTAAGTAAATGTTATGCTTCTACAAATAGCGGCTGATCGGTTTATCTGTCGGAAGTGATTTGTTGCAAATGGTCAAAGCCTCCAGGGTTTGGTAACATTTCCAAACAGCAACCCAATAAACTGTGCTCACTGACCTTTCTACACTGGTCATTGGGCCCTGGTCATTGGCCTTGTTCACCACAACTCAATTATGACCCCTAATGTCCCCACGCAAAGAGGTTCTTGCAGTCAGTGCCCACAAGGCATCTCAATGAGAAATGCCTTAATCTTGTTCTTTTCTATGTAGGGCTTATTCTCTGTGGAGCTGCAGCTGTTCTATTGGCTGATGCGCACATGTTTTCCTTCTTTGTTTATGTTAAGTTTTTCTCTCACTTTCAAATGTCCTTGTGAAAAAATATGCAGACACACTTTAAATCCTTTATTTGCTCAATTAAATCATAGTTAACATAATACTACATTATTCAAATAGGTTCAGCGTGGTTTAAGGACATTTAAAGATATACTGTAGAAAGCATCTCTCCACACCAAACGGCTTGCATGCCTTTACTGCAGACACACACACATACACACACACACACACACACACACACACACACACACACACACACACACACACACACACATAGTCAGTGGGTACATCAGTGATGGTACAGTGACTCCCTTAATGCACTCATTGACAAAGCTTGATGAGAGCTCTTCTCTTCTTGCTAACTGTCTGTGGAAATGATGAACCCTTTAATATTCAAATATGCTCTTGAGTTTGAAACTTCACTAAATTAAACTTTGTGAATGAGTACATTAGTCTCTTATTTTACTAGCCTTGTTTTTCATTTTCATTGAGACGTGAAACTGTGTGTGGTGTTTAAAGGAGAATACCACTGTATATCAACTACTCAGTTGTTTATTATGCTATTTTGATCTAGGTTATTTCTTTAACCAGGAAGAAGAAAGAAATGTTTTCCCCACCAATAAATGTGACTGACCTAGAGAATGAAGTGGAAATCGTGAAAAAGGGACAATGACGTGTTTTTCGGAGGGGTACATTTTTCTGTTTTGGGACTGATAGCACAAAGCTCATTTGGATGTAATCTTTCAAGCAAACATTATATGAGCCTGCAAATCCAGTCTCTCATTTATTGTCTATCAATGTGCTCCAGACTGTTCATTTGCTTTACATCACAAATGAATGGATTTGGCTTGGTGGCTTACCATACCTTACCTTACTTTACCTTACCTTACCTTACTTTACCTTACCTTACCTTACTTTACCTTGCCTTATCTTACTTTACCTTACCTTACTTTACCTTACCTTACCTTACTTTACCTTACCTTACCTTACTTTACCTTACCTTATCTTACTTTACCTTACCTTATCCTACCTTACCTTACTTTACCTTACGTTATCCTACCCTACCTTACTTTACTTTACCTTACCTTACCTTACCTTACCTTACTTTACCTTACCTTACGTTATCCTACCTTACCTTACTTTACCTTACATTACCTAACCTTGCTTTGCTTTACCTTACGTTATACTACCTTACCTTACTTTACCTTACCTTACCATCTTCGTTGTTTTGCAGTTTGCAGCATGTTATCAGAAAGTACAAAATGTCTCAGAGAAGTTAATCAAAACTGCAGACAAATAATCACATTGAGAGCCAAAAACCCAATGACACAATCTAGCAATATACAAATGACACTAAACAACTAACAACTCTCAATATCCAAATTATTTGAAAAATGTC
The DNA here is from genome assembly GCA_900302305.1 of Polymixia japonica. NCBI lineage: Eukaryota > Metazoa > Chordata > Actinopteri > Polymixiiformes > Polymixiidae > Polymixia > Polymixia japonica. The sequence goes on from OMKK01084326.1 coordinate 5,695, forward strand.
ATTAATGAGGTGGTGATGTCATACTTAGACATATTTAGACTCACTAGTCAGGTATTAAGGTTATATCCTTCAGATAATTAAGCTCTACTCAAACTGGCCTACATTACAAGGAGCGCTGTTGATGTACCCCTGTCATTTGAAGTGACCAATCACAATCTCTTGGGTCTCCGATGGAGGCGGTGAATTCAGAACTGGTACGCCATTATTAAATTGCTAAACTGCAAGTCATTGGCCAAGCTTGGTATATTAAACTATAACGTATCCCATTGGCAAGTAAGCAGGCATGTCTCATTTCGAAAGGAGAGATTGTAACCAGAACTGGTTTTAAAGACGAAACTGAATGAACTTTGCAAACCTGAGATAACAATTCTTCTAATATTTCCTTGTTGCTTTCATCAGCATAGCAAAGGGAATCCAGCTAGCTAAGTTGTAGGACCGTAAATAACTATATTTATATACTTTATATATATATATATACTGTATATACATATATATTTGAACAACAAATGAAATTGCACCTTTTGGAAATGGCACGCTAGGCCAAATATCTGTAAGCTTTGAGTCAGACGGTCAGCGGGCAGGCCATCTGAGAATAACACTATACTTTACTTAACCCTGTAGTGAAATTCTCTCCCTGCTTGCCCCCGACCTCTACATGTAGGTCAGAGTGCAGGGTCAGCTACAGAGCGGCTGATTAAGTGCCTGATTAAGGACAGTTCAGCATGGAAGAGGCTCACCAAGACAGTGTGGGGTTGGCTGAAAGGCAGTTTCCCTGCTCACCATGCTACTCTGCAGCCATATGCCATCCTACTTATTCAAGAGAGATGCAACACTGGGAATAAGGGACTGTCTGGGCCTGTTTATCATGTAAACTGAAACCTGTGGCCAAAGAGGAGGAGCTCACAATTCACAGAACACAGGATGGCTTGGATCAGGAAGGATCTTGTCTGATTCCTCCAGACTCTGACCTTGAATGTCTTGTCGCTCAACTTCAGTCCTGTTGTTTTGGTTTCTTTCTAGTTGCTTTTGATTATTTTTCTCACCATGCCTCCTTTTTGAGTCAGTTGAGTTTCAGAACCAAATTATACAGAGTTGAAATGAATGAACACTACACCAGGTGATTTCACTGATTGGCACACCTTTGACAAGAGAGGGGGGGGGGCTAATTACTGATTTCACTAATTAGCCCCCTCCTCTCTTGTCAAAGTGAAATCACCTGGTGTAGTGTTTGGTTGGAATGAAAATCTGCAGCCTCTTGGCTCTCCATGGCACATGATTGTCCACCCCTGCCCTACTGTGCTAGTTTAGACGATGTTAGGACAGAAAGGTATACATAGAAAACCACAACATATGTTGGACGTGAACACCCTACAAAGTCGGATAATCAAGTCGAGTAAATCGGAATTCTAGATGTGACACAAGTTGGCCCAGTTCTGACGTCATTGTCTTTTTCAATACAGCCGAACACAACAGTGGACGTTTGGAGTGTTTTGTTAACGGTAAGACATTTTATTTGATAATACCAGAGAGGTACAACAGCATTAGAACGTAGAGTTATTATTTGAATTCTAGTACCGTAACGTTCTGCTTTGTGCTATGACCGGCTTCGTAAACCAGTGAAATAGCCCAAACGTTTTAGCAAACCTAACAAGCTAATAACAACATTGGGCTTTTTTCTGAGTTCCGACCAAAAAACACGCGTCAGGTGATCAACATCCGACATGCACTTGAAAGCTTATAGTTTCCCCATTGGCCGATGTATCCCTTTCAAATTAAATGCCCTCTATTGGCAAGGCTTTTGGCCACAGTCCAGCCATATACTAGGTTTTGACCTAGTCTTGTTACATATGGTATTAGCTAGCCATTGATGGTTGTTGGATTATTGCTGTCTCTCCCCTGAGGTCTGTGAACTCTCAACACCGCCCTAATGAGGAGCAGGTGAAGAGGCCATCATAAAATAAAGTCGGACAAGGAGTGTTTCTTATGCCTTACAGGAGGCTGATCTGGGCTCTGTCATCCACAAATGTGATGTAATGTGTCAGTTTGGGAGCGGGGACAGAACGCAGGCCTTGCTGGAGTTCTGTGTAGGTGAGATATTTGTCTGAACATGACTTTGACCTGTTGCAAACACTGGCCTAAGAAATCCAGGAAACACATTACCAAGCGTCTACTCAGGAAGAACGTCCCTATTGTTATGATTATATTACTTGTTATATAGTGTTGCGATATTGCTGCTATGCTAAGTAGGCCTTGCCAGAGCTAGCAGGGTTTTACTTGAATTATAGACTATTGTTTTTTTTTTTCTTTTATATTACAGCACATTGTAACTTTGTTAGAAAAAGTGTCATTCAAACCTAGTTGTTCTTTTTAGATTCTAGAGTAGTGTGGGCCCTTGATAGTGTTAAAAGTCAAGGAATTTATTTTAACAACTTTAGGCAAGGCAAGTTTGTTTGTATAGCACATTTCAACAAGGCAATCCAAAGTGCTTTACATAAAACATTAAAAGCATTACAACAAAGTGCAAAAGAAACACATTATAAAAGGACATTATTAAATAGTTTAAATGAAAACCCACTTGATAAAAATGAAAATAATAGAATGCATAAAATCAAGTAATACAGTGCAGTGCAAGAAATTAATCAAAAGCCCAAAATTTGTTTTAGTAAAAGGCAGCAGCAAAAAGAAAAGTCTTCAGCCTTCATTTAAAAGAACTGAGAGTTGCAGCAGACCTGCAGTTTTCTGGGAGTTTGTTCCAGATATGTGGTGCATAAAAACTGAACTGCTGCTTCTCCATGTTTAGTTTTGACTCTGGGGACAGAAAGCAGACGATCAGAAATATATTTTTGCTCTAAACCATTCAGTGCTTTATAAACTAAAAGTAGTATTTTAAAATCAATTCTTTCACAGGGAGGAAGCCAGTGTAAAGATCTGAGAACTGGAGTTATATGATCCTCTTTCTTGGTCTGAGTGAGGACTTGAGCCACAGCTTTCTGAATCAACTGCAGCTGTCTGATCGCTTTTTTTAGTTGTTTTTTTTAGGTGATCTGTAAAGTAGGCAATATATCGATATTATATCGATGGTGTGAAATTAGATTAGATATTGTCTTTGGATATTGTAATATCGTGATATGGCATAAGTGTTGTCTTTTCCTGGTTTTAAAGGCTGCATTACAGTAAAGTGATGTACTTTTCTGAATTTACCAGACTGTTCTAGCTGTTCTATTATTTGCCTTTACCCACTTGGTCATTATATCCACATTACTGATGATTATTTATCAAAAATCTCATTGTGTAAATATTTTTTGAAAGCACCAATAGTCATCCCTACAATATTGTCTCGATATCAAGGTATTTAGTCAAAAATATTGTGATATTTGATTTTGTCCATATCGCCCAGCCCTACTGTAAAGACACTGTTAAAGTAGTTGAGTCTACTGAAGATAGGTTTTTCCAAATCCTGCTGAGACATAAGTCCTTTAATCCTTGATATATTCTTAAAGTGATAGTAGGCTGACTTTGTAATTGTTTTAATGTGGTTGTTGAAATTTAGGCCAGAGTCTTTTTTGTGGTTTGTGGTTTTTAACATGGTTTTTAACATTACCGATTGAAGCTGAGCGCTGACTTTGTCGTTTGTCCTTGGCTCCAAAAACGGTTACTTCAGTTTTGTCTTTGTTTAATTGGAAAAGATTCTGGCACATCAATCATTGATTTGTTCGATGGACTTACTCAGTGCTTGTATTGGACCATAGTCCCCTGGTGATATGGTGACATGCGACTTGGCAGCCTTCAGGTATCTACTGAGCCAGAAGTGTCAGAGCCATCAATTTATTGATAAAATATAGGAGATCCTGGCACAGGTGTTTCGAGCAATAAACACAGCCTTAGAATTTCATTGCTGTAGGGAATGGCAAGATTGTTCAACAAAGATTTAATGTTTTGAGGATGGGTATTATGGTTGAAGACATTCAAGGATACTGGCACAGTGTCTTGTGGATGTATTTTCTCACCAGAATGCTTGAAAACACATCTGCATATGTAGTCATTCCCTAGACTTGTGCAAACGTAACACCCAATGAGGAAGTAGTGTCCATTCGACAATGGTATGATGACACCTCTAGTCCAACAGGGAGGCTGCTGAATGTCAGTCTGCATTATTGTCTTAGTCAAAGAGGCATCTCCCTTCTGTCTTCAACCCTTATTTATATTATCTCATGTCTTGAGTCCCCTGACAAGCTCATTTCCCTGTGCATTAAGATTATTGTTCGGGATTATATCTTGGTAAATCTCACAGATGGAACTGACACGTTTTACATAATCCACAATTATGGACACACACATGGGATGACAGATGAGATGAGGTGACGGCTCTCGTCTCATTTGCGCGCCGTCATCCACGGTATGTCTATGGCGTGGCCGAACACCTCCCAGATTGGGCTGTCAAATGTCCTTAAAAACAAACAATACTAGGGTTATAATTCATGTTTTAATTTGACGATACTGTGCTAGGAAATAAATAATACATTTTGTTGTGAACCACTGAATAAGGGAATGACTCATTTACAGAAGTTGAACTACCACCCACTCACTACAAGCCATCCGAGTGCTTCTTTTTAAAGCCAAAACAGATTTGTGCTGACTGATGTGTGTATAGTATGTCTGTCCTCTATTGCAAATGTAACATACATCATTTGGAATAGTGCTGCCTTTCCATTGAAAGAACTCTTTAAGAGTGCATTAATCCAACTTTAAGTCTAAAAATGGCTGGCATTCTACCACATATTAAATACCAGAACTAAGCCATTTTTGATTCTTGGTTCTTGAATCAATCTTGACGTAGTTCTGACATGGCTTCTATTTCTGTCCTTAATTCATTCCTGCTTTATATTTCATTTTCAGGTGCATCAGAACCTACGCAGGTAAGTGGTAATGACAGAAAGAGCAAGCCATTTACAATTTAATTTAAAAACGTTGTTTCCTATTCAGTCTTGTATTACTTATGGTATAATGTATTCCACTACAAATTAGTATGATAAGGAGAGACCCTGAAAGTGACTGTTTCTTTGACTGCGTTTCCAAATGAAGTAGATATCACTAGGAATATATAGAGCAACAAACCGATAGAGAAAATGGTGTCAGCCCATTACTGGTACCGTTGCTACAGCCATTCTCAGGGCCTGTGCTTATTATGACACCATGCGTGACGTGTTAGGGATGATTGCCACTGTTCACTACTTATTGAAACAAATGTGAAACATTTGAAACAAACAAATTGAAACAAACTAATTATTGATCTTTGGTTCGCCATTGTTTCTTCATTTGCACGCAAGAGAGGAGAGAAGTGGGAGAAGATGAGGTATACAAACAAGCATTGACACATTTGAAGTGAAGACCTGGCCCCTCTTATAGCTCATAGTAGGTAGAGAACGCTAACAGATGTGTTTGGTATTAGAGTTTCACTCAGAAATATTGACAAGGTGTGATGATAAAACCTAACAGGGTCTCACTCAGGAATATTGACATGGTGTGATGATAAAACCTAACAGGGTCTCACACAGGAATATTGACATGGCGTGATGGTAAAACCTAACAGGGTCTCACTCTGAGAGTGAGATGGTATTGACAAGGTATGATGATAAAAGATAATAGAAAAATGACAGTGATATTGCACATTGATTATTTTTCATATCAATCCCATAAGACTCTTAATGGGAATATATCCTTAAATGTCTCTTGATATAAAACCTTAATGGCTGTCTACTACATTTGGCTATAATACTATACAGGATATAAAATTAACAACACTAGGGTATGAATGCAGTTCTCATTAACAAAAGTAGGAAGGCATTTCAGCCTATTATCATTTTTCCTTTGCAAAGAAAACAGCTTTGTTTGGACAGCAACACATTATTTTGACTTGCTCGTATTACTTTAGATTTCAAATGACACAATGACTGCATTTTTAGTGCAGACTGTTAGGTTTGACTTAATATATATATATTTTTTAATTCACGGCTATTTAGGTCATATATCCACAGTTAGAGAACTACTACAACCCTTTATTTCTTTATTTGCTGTGGTTCGGTTTGCCAAAAGTATCAAGAAAGTGCTCTTTGTCTCCAACTCTTTCAAAACTCTTTCAAAAAACTACCAGCAACAGGTTTTCTGGTCTTGATCTGCAGTTGTTGTCATTTGTGTGATAGAAGGACAAGGTTGTCTGGAACATTGAGGTTTTCCTCATGTGACTGTAAAGTCCATTGTAGTCCACACTTTTGAGTTTCAGTGGTTTCCTTCATATTCCTGCTGCAGGCAGCAGAGGTTAGCCTCAAGGATAGAGAAATAGGCTTCTGACCGTAAGGTTGTGGGTTCGAATCCCTGGGCTGGCTGGAGAAAATCAATGCAGGGAAAGTCAATGTGCAACAACTACTACTGGTGAGGTGTTTCTAACTGCGCCAATGGAGCAACAGAACAAGACTGGTTGTACTGGGCAGCTCCCACATCTGAATGTGTTGGTAGTTGTATGAACGAGCAACTCAGCATTGCTGGAAAAATGCATGTGTATTGAGCAAATATCAATATATGTATTATATAAAATTGTACTAATTCCATATATATATATATATATATAGAATTAATACAATTAGTACATTTTTAAAAGGTACATTGCAATTAGAAAGACCAGAAGCCCTGTCAGATTTCCACAACAGAAGAAAGAGCAGCTAATTGCTCCAGCCAAATGGCCAGTTTAAATACAACCTTTTTAAGGGTTAAAAGAAAGAGAAAATCAGGTGAAAGCATGAATCTATCTCCCAGAGTGCCACAGGAGAAACCTGGACATAACATAAACGCACAGATACAGAGATGTTGTAATAATTGAAAAGTTTGGACGGCTGGTGCCTAACCTGCTTATAAAATGGGAAATTGGATAACCACAAGCTTCCTGGCTGTCCTGATAAAGGCTTGATAATGGATTGAATAGTGGGACAGGATCGATACGGCTGTCCCCACTCTCTAGGCCATGAAACCATCAGTGGAGACCGTGCATGAACAGCAGACAGCATTAATAATCAATTGAATCTATGGGGAATGAGTTGAAGTATACAAGCCTCTCTCAAAAATTTGATCCCAACTGATTCACTGATTTTATTGACAAGTCCCAGTATATCATAGGAACCATTTGTAGTAAGGTTTACATTTACAGAAGCCAAATTTACATTTTTCCATTATTGCCAATGGGAGGTCATGTATTTTCTGGAATAGCTGGAGGGTTGTAAACACGTGCTTTGTCAACAGTCTATCCATATTTTCTCAGTTATTGGTGGCCTACCAGGTTGATGAACTTTCGCCTTTTCAATTTGTCACTGGAGTCTGACATTGGAAAATTAGCCCTCTGACATTTCTTTTCAATTATCATTACTGAATTTTACATGTCAACATCATGAAACGGGTCCAGATTCCTTCAGTAAATAAGACCCATACTAATTTAATATTTATCATAAAGCCAATTTGATATATTAGTGGTTCCATATACCTACATACTGTATGTTAGCAGCTTGTTCAAAACCAACAAATGCAAAAATGGTTTTGTAACATGATTGCAAATTTTCCTCAATTGTCCGCTCTTCCCCCCTGGAAGGGATAAATGTATTCAAGCATTCATTGCAAGCAGGCTAAACACCAAGTCTTATGCTCCATTTCTTTGTCTCTTGAAGAGGTTGCATAAAACAATATAAAAATGCTGGACATTGGCTATCTGATCACAAAAGTAGTTTAGCAATATTCACAGCAGTGTTTGGTTGCATTATATTATAAGGAGACTGACTTTGTAAGGCAAGGCAAGTTTATTTGTATAGCACATTTGAAATGAATCAAAAGCCGCAAATTTGGCTTAATGAAAGGCAGCAGCAAAAAGAAAAGTCTTCAGCCTTCATTTAAAGGAACTGAGAGTTGCAGCAGACCTGCAGTTTTCTGGGAGTTTGTTCCAGATATGTGGAGCATAAAAACTGAACTGCTGTTTCTCCATGTTCAGTTTTGACTCTGGGGAAAGAAAGCAGACCTGTAGCAGAAGATCAGAAATATGTTTTGGTCCCAGTTTTGTCTTTGTTTAATTGGAGAAAATTCTGGCACATTGAATCGTTGTAGTGTGTAACTATTGGATACAAATAAATCTTTAGATAAACACTGACATTAACTATTCAGTGCGCATAGAACAAAAAGCTCAGAGGAATTGTGCCAACAGTCTTAATTACAAAATCAAAAGAGAACTCAAGGGACCTTTGGGAAACATAATTCCGTAACAAAAGCAAATATCATGCAGAGAACGAAAATGGAAAGTTTAGTATATTAAAAGTCTCACTGAGTGCGCTGGTGTAATGCTCACTTCCTTGACTTCTCAGCCGGAATCAGTCCACCCACTAGTGCTCGTTATCTTCCTCACACAAGTAGTATTAATTTTACATAAAGTTACAGCTGCAAATTGTACAATACACAAAGATTTGAGTGAATGACTCACGTGAAGTCAGGCTAGACAATTATGTCCTCAATATTCGATCAGTACACGTTTCAGAGATATGTAATTGTTAACCAACCAGTTTTGCTTCTTATTATCAGCCAATACCCTTTTTTAAGAGTTAAAAAATTCGATACAATATCTATGAACTGTTTCCAAGATTACTTGAAGAGTTCTCAAGTTAGACTCCAGTGACGTAATGAGAAATGAAGCCATTTCACCTCCTCTTCAAGAAAGTCACAATTTATCCTTTAAGGTTATGATAAGGATTTTGATTCCTGTGTGTTGGTTCGAAGTGAAGTATCCTATGTTTGTCCTTTGTTCAGCAGATAGCAGTAACTACAAAACACCACGTGACCTTTCAAGGTGACGATCACCAAGGCAGTTCGGAGGCGTACTCAGTGACAGGTACATATGGGTCAGCTCTTGGAGGAATGACCTTTGACCTTCTAGAGACCCAAGCTATCTCTCAACAGACCTTGAGGTAAACACACAAACAAAAGTGGCAAAAAAGGGACATCAAGGGAAATATTGAATATGCATTGGCTTGGGGGGAATTTTGTTTTCCTTGGAAATTATTGATGCTCAAGCAAGTGAAAGGCTAAGGCTACATTTGTATTCAAATTGCAGTGTTGTTCCAAAGGTAAACGATCTGTCAAGACATTACACTGCTTTAGCTCAGGGAGCATTTTAGTACCATAGAAGTAATTCAAAATGCAATTTTAAATTGAATTGGTTGGCTTTGTGTGGTTGGCTTTTTGAGTATTTGAAAGAAAGTATCTTACCAACTTCAAGAAAAGCAATCCAGCAGCACAAAATTCGGCAGATCAACGTACGGTATATCTTCAAAACATATTCTTCAGTTTCAAAAATATCCAGTATAATGGAGAGAACCCAGAAGCGAGAAGTTCAGACTGTTTTTTTGGAAACTATTGTGAGTAAATACAAAAAAAGTCAGCAGAAACCATTTGATGTTTTACCTGCAGAGCCAGATAATGAGTCTATTCCACATCAAGCCTGCTGAGAAAAGATGGACATTTGTCACCAAGTCCTTTATGGTTGATTCTCAGGCTCAGTGGTGTGATTCATCTCTCCTCAGATATGGTCAAACCTTTAAATCTAACTGTACTGAGGAGGGTTTGACAGTTTTTAAACAAGAGAGCAGATGGAGCCTATTAAGTCCCCCTTAAAGATGAGGGGATTTCAAAAGCACAGAGTTTCAGTTATTTAGCAGGATCTCTGCGTCTTCTTATACTGTTTATTACTTGGCTACTTAGGCAGCTTCCTGTGTAACTTATAAAAGAGCAATAATGAATGTGTGCGTGTGCAATTTACTTAAATGGTATGCAATAGTTGTTATGTCTAATCATTGTATTGAACAGAACATAAAACGTAAACACGTCTTGAGAAAATGTAGATTAGTGCAAAGCCCTGGTCCCTTGCCTAACATTAAACTCAAATATTCCTCTGGGCTCAAATGAATAATCTGTTTGAACTTTCAACCAATAAATACAACAATAACCAATGAATCAATTGCTTATGCCCTTTCCACATGTCTCCAGCTCCATTTTTATGGATCAGTGACGTTACCTGCCAGGGTGCTGGCATGGACGTCAAGACAACTTCTGGGCAAAGCGCCAGAAGAGGTTGACTTATGGTACCTATTCAGTCTCTGTACACATCACTTTCAGCATTAGCTTTTGGGGTTAAGGCAAATGTTCCTGTCCCCCGTTTTAAAAATATTATCCACAATAAGAGAAATAGCCCTCAGCACCTGTGCTTTCTGAGTTTAGTAAGTGAAGAATGATAGTCAATGATTTACCCCTTACCTTTTTTTTTTTTTTTTTGAACTTTCCTCATATCCAATTAAAATTTAACATCCACAAGCAGGTGCACTTGACCCAACTCGGCGAAAGTTGAAAACTAGATGAAGTGCAAGAGAGGCCATTTCTCCTCAAAATTCAATAACTGCTCGAGCCGGGCAGTCAAGTGAAATCATCACCTCCTTTTAGAAAGCCTGTAGAGGGGGAGGCTCACAATCACATGGCATGTCATTTGGCCAAAAGTAAATTTGAAATACTTTGACAGACCTTTCATTTATTGAATTGGATCCAAACCAATGACCAGTTTGTGTTGTACCAGGTCAGTATATATGCATTATGTATTTTCGAAAGTGCTAGAGTTCCATCTATGACAGAACATGTTTAGTGCAACAATATGCTTCACTCCCAATACAGTGTGTGTATATATATATGTGTATATATATATATATATATATATATATGACTTACCTTTTCAACTCCCTTATGGTGATAGCGATTATTTCTTTTTCCACTTAAACAGTAAACTTTATGTGCAAAATTTTTATTTTATGTCAACAACAAATGTCTGACACTGCAGAATGACCAGTGTGTTCATATTCCTACTTTTCTATTTACATTGCCGGCCCATCTCTAAACTCTGGGCACCTGTAACGAGAGAAAAAGACGTGCAAGTTGGACTAATGGGATACTCAAAGTTGCATGAATAACGCATTAGTGTGTGTGTGTAATTGTAGGGGAGACAGGTTGGTTTAAGCCCTCAACTGTGACTTATACTGAGTGAAGAACATTCCTCCAAATCCCCCTGGAGCTGGTAGGAGTTAAGTATTTTGCTCAAGGATACTTTGACAGGTATGACCACAAGGGGGAATCAAACTCAGGACCTTCTGGTTGGGGGACGACCTTTCTATCCCCAGACACCATATCACCAAGTTGGAAAATATGTATTCAACAAAAAGGAAAAATCTGTGGCTAAGGAGAGGACCTCTGTACCTCGTGCTAGCTCCGCCTGAGGGTTGCTGGTACTCAGGAGAGAGAAGTACTGGTCCGCACCTTTTGTGCTGCTGTGAAAAGTAGTTGTGTTGAGCTTTCTAATAAAACACTCTGGTTTTCAATTGACACCGATTCTTATTCATTTTTTTGTATCTCACCCCGCCGATCGCTACAGCGCTGTAGAATCAACAATTAGCAGTGTGAACATGCCGTTGTCTGGCGACTCTCTGAGCTAAGCGGCTGCCGCTAACTTGCGGGTTGATGGATTGGGGGCAGGGCTTAGGGGGTAATAAAACTGTCAAGGGGCAGGATTAGGGGCGTGGTTTGAGTTTGACAAAAGGGGGCCATTACTTCTCTCTCTCAGGTTTTGTAGGACCCGTTGAAGCCGAACCAATTTGTAGCTCTGAGAACTATATGCAGAACTACTCCGTTGGCATGGAAACACTTGCAGAACTGTGTTCGGTGCAGCTCACCGTGGCACATGGCCATACAGTCGAAAGGGGCTGTTAGATTGGTATTATGAACTTCAGCTCGCTTTGAATGGAGAGGTGAGGACAGCATTACACTGAAATACTGGATAGCTCCTTATCAGCTGGTTCATAAGAGGTGGGGACCGGGAAAGACTGACCCCTAGTCTAGACCGCAAGCGTATCAGATGCGTTCTTTTACTCTCACGTCTCCCGCAAGAGATACAGTCTCATTTTAATCTATGCTGCTGTCTGCCCCGGCTCCATGCAGGCTGGCGTGTCAGCTGCGTCTCACCTTACCTGAAGTTTTATTTACACTTCTATTGTTTTGACAATACACCCGTAAACGCGAGGTTGATATAAAATAAATTTAACTGAATAAATATGTTTATGTACATTTTGCAACCTAGGGTATTTGTTATTTCAATGCTCCTTCGCTGCTCGACGCTTTGAGATGCGCAGACAAGACGGTCACTTCAGTGTGAGAATGTCCATTGGTATTTGAGTGTTGTATGTGTACATTTTTTATTGGATTTTTTCATTCAAACATTTCATTTATGAAATATAACATCTCTGAGTACTTTGGGTTCTTGATGTGTGCACAGATTCATTGGATAATCATTTTAATCAATCTATCTCCTTGTCGTACCACCCTGGGTTTGAAGGTTATAATGTCTGTTATGATGCTGTTACATAACACTCTAATTATAGTTTTCTAGTGGTTACATGTACAAGTGAGGGTGAGGAGGATTAACTTGTTTGTACGGTATAGACATGTTAACCAAGGCCAAAGTGAGGCCTTACATTGCCAGAAAGCAGCATGACATGGGTGTTTGAATCATTTCCTCTCTGCTATAAACATGTTATTTGTTTCACAGAAAAACAAAGACTCATCTTTGTTTTTCTGTGTACTGACTGTTGCTTCAATTTTAATAAACATTTCCATATGTTTAACAATCATACATCTTTAAGCTGAGGGAGACCGTTTTATAACAAAAAGAGGACAGAAATGGTGTTCAATGCTACAAGGACTTTTTTGTCATTTTATTTGATGCTAAATCCAGCAGAGGTGTGTTGGTGTTGAAGTGGGATGGAACTGAAGGGAAAAGAGACGTAGGAAGAGCTCTCAGCCTTGTGGAGAATAACGAACAGGACACGCATTACAAAAAGCCATTGGATTGGCCTCTTTCTTGGCTGCCCTTTTCTCACAGCGCTCCTCCTTAACCCTGAGCGCTTCCTTTTTGAGCTGTTTCTCCGACCAGTGCTTCTGCACCCGTTCCTCGATCGCCTGTCGGGTGTCTCCCAGCCTCTGCAGCGCCTCCCGCTTCTCCCTTTCACGACGATGCTTCCTACAAGGTTAAAGAGTGAAGATTCACTAAGTATTGATTGTATTTGTACTGACTAGAGAAGATCACTGGACCTACTGGGATGAAACCTACCTTTTAATATAGGGGTTATCCCCCTCAGCCTGTTCTGTCTTGTAGGTTCTCAGGATCTTCTTCTGACGGCGGTTTCTTAGTTTTTCGTTAATCCAGTCGAAGGCCCTGTGACAAACGCTTTTGTCTTTTCCAATTGGCTCTTGTGGCTTTTCAACTGTGGCCAGTTGTTTTGGCTTTTTTCTTGGCTTCTCCAATAATCTCTGGTGATGCCTCTTTCACTCCATTATGAAAACCCTTCAGCTGATCTTCCATTACTTTCTGGAGGCCTCTGATATTGCCGTCATCACTCTCGTGGCATGATGTACTCATACTGCCCTTTGTGTGCGGTATGGCCCAGTTGTTTAATTTAGGCTTATATGCCAACTTTTCACTGGGCTGGCCAACCAGAACTTTGGCTTTCTTTTCTTCCTCCTGTTTTTGAGCAACTCTGAACTCTTTGTTTGGCCTCCTCTCTCTTCTGTTCTCTCTTTCTTGAGAAGAATCTGTCTTCCTATTCATTCCATTTCAACTTTTTCAAAGTCCGTAGAGATGGAGTCTCTCCGTCTCTAGTTGTACTAGACGCTGTTGTACTAAACGCTGCTCTTTGCATCTCTTTTTCTCTCCTCCGTTTCTCATAATACTCAGACACAAGCTTTACCCAAACTAATGTTACAGTAGACCAATTATTCTCAGCTTCATTACTTTGCTTTGCAATTACACATTAAAAAGTTATTTTACAGGCACTTTTCTAAAGAGGGATTAAACGGAAACGACATTTCACGGAGTCAACAACTCCCCTTCATTTCTGTGCCGAGCCTGGCCTTTCCGTGGCTTGACATTTATCTTCCATCTGATTAGTTGAGGGAAAGGAGGTACTCTATCCTCTCATGTGCTCTCCACCCATCCCCTGTTCCCCTTGTCTCTTTCAATTAATGACGGTGTCCTCGGGGCGGCCCAGAACACCTTCCGAGTCTCCCGGAGTCTTGTGCGGCCTCACAAAGGGTGCACCGATTTGGAATTCATGGCATTTCCGCCAACATGAAAAGGGCTTTATCGTGGAGAGCGCATGATATGATTAAATTTTTGATTTAACAACCAAGCGGAGTATGTACAATGCACACGATAAAGCATGCAGCAGAGGATCATATGAGATGATGCAAAGGAAGACCGTGATTTTAAGTTGTTTTGAAGTTTTACAGAGCAATGCTGACGGCTGATGTTGGCGTCGGGGAGGGGGACAATATGCAGTCCTTCAGCAGTATCTATTATGCAGACCTTATCATTCAATTATCAACAGCAGGTGTCCATCTCATCACTCTGAAGATATAGGACTAAATTGGGGATATTTTACAAATGTCCTTGAATCTGGATTTAACAAGTTGGATATACATACGCTGTCATGAGAACAAATAATTCCTTCAAAGTTGAGTCCCCTTTCACAAAATATTTAAGGTACTCCATGAAGATGCACATGGCCATTAATTAGACGCACATAATGTCAGCCTCATACAAACATCATCATCTAGCTGCCAGGTTATTAAAGGGTTTCTTCCTCTGCAATAGGACCACTTAGGAAGACTGTACCCGTTGTGTGGCACCGAATATGAATGCTACTGGACTTGAAAATGTCAAATGGAAACATTTCAGACAGATCAGCAAAGGAGTAAATGTCCTTGGAATTGCTTTGGAAAAATTATTGGTCCAATGGTGCAGTCTGCCCCTGAGGGGATGCTGTCCATTGACTTGAGTAAAATAGACAGTACAGATGACACACTCTAACTCAGTTATTTCTCTAACTGCATATCACTTGAGCGTAAACACAAGGCTATGAATTTAGCTAAGCATCAATGGGCAGTTGACAAGTTTCTCTAACTAGGTTGATCTTTAAAAGGGTCCACTGTTAACAGTGCACTCCTGGGGTTGTTGGATAGTATTGATTTCCAGCTATTCATTTACATTTATATTCTACACAAGTGCTGTTACTGTGGCATGAGTAAGATTTAACAATACTTGAGTAAAATGTTTCCATTTCTCAGTATACACAGCATCATCCCCATATTTCTTGAGTCTGACTCCATTAGACAGTATGTGAGGATGTTGATTTCTCATCCTTTCATGGTTGTTGATATAAATTCCAATAATTATGATTCATGGAAGAACCCACTGGCCCTAATCATGAATTAATTTGCCTCTCGCAACCAATTAATAGACCCTTTAAATCCAATATACACTCGTACATTTTCAGTGATGCAGTAGCAATCTAACTCTAATTTAACTCGAGACTGCAGCCGCAAAGCAGCAACATTACTAATACCGGCGCCAGGCAACAGAGTTGAAGATCTATTAACCTTCACTTTCTGAGTGTTTTATTATCGTGTGTGAGCTATTGTTGCAAGGGGAATTCAATTTGAGGAGCGAGGCTGTTGCCTTTCAAGAAGGTGACGGGAGCACATTGGTTTGTCTTGCACATACGCACCGTTTCTTACTCGCCGAAGTGATTCAAGCAAGCGTCGTACTCGGCCTGGAACTGTGGAGATGGAGTTGTGGCGACGCGAAGGGGGGGACGGCGGTGATTCATTATTTCATTGTTGTGTAGTGCAAGACATAATTTATAGAGATGGGGGGTTAGAAGATCCACTGATGTGACGACGGAGCTAGGCGGCTTACAGCTCATTGAACTGATAAGCGCCGCTACAAAGCGTTCTGTCTTGTTTACGTTGCCCCCGCTCCATTCCAGAGTCACTGGGAAGGCAATGTCAATGTGTAGGGGCAGTAAACCCCTCTTGCTCCACCAATCTTCACTGAATTTATGTTTTAACTGAGGAAATGTTCTCTCCTCTTCATCTTTACTGTCATATGCGTAACTCCCGTTCTTTAAAGTGCAGATGGCTGTAATTGCAATGGATTCTTCATAGACCATGTTTCGATGCAGTGTGTTCCTATAGAACCCTGCTGTGCTTTCAAAAGGTTATGTAATGGATGCACCACAGTGTAGGTGACCCTTTAAGCCTCCAATGGATAACACATTACTCAAGTACTTGCTGGCCATATTATCTGTGACCTTGTTGGTCACAGATAAGCAGTTTTACAACATATTTTAAATACATATTTGATTACTTTTGCATATTCTGTAATTTGCAAAAGGGTGAGCTCTTCATCATGCAAATTGCAACAAGACTAGATCAAAACTTAGTATATGGCTGGACCGTGTACGGTCAATGTGTGGAATTGTGGCCAAAAGCCTTGTCGCTAGAGGGGTTTTAATTTGAAACGGATACGTCGGCCAATGGAGAACACTCGGCCGACCAATGGTGTAACTTCATAACTCAGTCAGTGAGTCAGTCAGTGACGGACAGACATTCGCGTTTATAGGGCTGGCTGTTGCGGTCCAGCCAAAAAGACATATCTATTAACAGAGAATCATCACAAACTGTCCTTTGACAATCTGGTCTGTGTTTTGCTAAATAGGTTGTCTCAAACCAGCAGGACCAGCCATCTCATTCCCCTGAACTGTGTAGCAGGGTATTTTTAAGACGGAAGGGTCAGCCCTTTAGCCCATTAGACTGTTGTTGATGAGATTGATGGTGTTGCAGGGAAAGCAACATCACAGATTAGTGAGTGTGGGTATTGATGTTGGGTTGGTTCTGTGATGTCTGAATTTACCGTCGAGTCTCTTTGATGTGTCATGGTGTGTCGTGCACAATTGATAATAACATGACACTTTTTGTACTATTCAATCAGTTTTTTTATTTGTAATAAAAGATTTGTGTACCTCTTCCAACATGGTATACCTTTAAGTCAAAGGTGGTTATTTGGGTGAAGCAAACCTGGAAAACTCTTTTAAACCATAGAGCAGAATGACATGTTCAAATAGTGACAATGCATTGGTTTTTTTTTTAGATTGCCATGAAAAATTAAGTGGTATTTTGTAAGATGTTTATAGTTGGTTGAATACATTTTCCTGCATGGCCACCACTAGCAGCGTCATGGTGTTCATTAACTCCACCACCTGCTACTGCTGTTGAGATCACTCTGATGGTGTTCAGCGAGGCAAGTGAAAACCATCTGACAACATGCTAAACGGGCACCATCGTCATGTTTTTGCTTTGCTTCACTTCTACATAAGCTGCGGACGACATTATGGCTTTTAATTTCATTTAATGTACATTTCATGCCCAATGACTTGACTGGAGGAAGCACAGTGGTGTAGAAGCTGACTGATAACGGTGCTCTTGTGGTCCCCCAGGTGAAGGCCGGGTTCACACGGAGGTCGAGTGTGATTCCAGCCTCGGACTTAATCCTGCCTGGAAAGGATTCTGTATAAAACGGAATGTTCTAGAACACTAAATCGTTGCTACAGTAACATTGACCTGTAGGACTCCGATCACAGCCCGCTGCCAGATTGTCTACATTTCTTGCATGCTTCACAAACCTATTCCTCTAACCCGTCACTAACTCCTAATGGGTTTTGCGTCACATACACTATTCATTGTGTGTGGGAAGTTGGGTATATTTGGAATTTTATCATGTAATACTTAACCTGCCCTTTAGAGTGGATTGATGGGCAGAGACAGAGGCAGGGTAGGCATGGAGGATGATAAGGCCAAGTTTCATTATATTTAAATTGTGTGATGAGCAACCCCATGCAATATAGCGACACTGTTTTTCTGTCACAATTTCTCAGGCTTTGTTTTCTGCTCGTTTCACAGGCAAAAAGCAGGTTAATTACGCCACATAATATCCATCTTATTGAGACTTAACATCTCACTTTTCAAGGGGAATAATTCAACCAACAGCAATTCAAGGGGATTATTCAAATGCAGTTTCACTTGCTTAGGTAATTTTCTAGAAACTAGGGTCAATACTTTGAAACAATGCAACATAGCAGATTATATTATAGATTATATAAATTATACACCAGTATCAAGAAAATAATTTGAAACATTTGAAGGTATCTCACACTGGCAGATTGTTTTTTTTTTACTTGGAGTAAGAAAAATAGATTTTTAGGACTCGGATTAAGATTTTTGGTTCAAGATTAAACTATTTGTTCAAATGGATATTTTTTGCAGCAGTGTACCCATGTAGTTATTCTTTTTGATTTTAATTGCTTATTCTTTCATGAAGACTTTCACCCCAGCCTCCCTGCTGAGCTCGGCTAAAGATGAGTGACATAAATGTTTCAGAAGGTCATGACAGCAAAGCAGACACGGCATATGGTATGCGCACGGCTGAAAAAAAATTTGTGCCTGATCAATTATTCATTAAGTCTTGTTTATAATTTCTGAGAAAAATGGAGAGGTGGCGGGGAGGAATTAAGTCGTTCTAAGCCGTGAGCAGCAGGGCCCGCATGAGGTTCTACACGTTTATTTGCAGATGTTCGTCTTGTGGAGAGATAACATGAAAACATGCACTGTGAAAAAGGTTTGCAAATGCCCGTTTATCTGAGGGACAGTGAATCGTGGCGAGTTTAAAGAAATAATTCTACAACTTTAATATCTGTTGTATTGGTACTGTGACATACAGGTAAAGCTACTAGACAAAATGGCATCAGGGTTTAAAGGGTAGTTTATTGAAGTCGGTGTTAACACATAAAACTCATATGTCCAAAGGGCCTCTGTTTCTTCATTGAGCCCATCATGTATCGTACATCGATCGTGATCGCATGGCGCAGTCATGAAATCATGAAAGGACAATCTGTATTTGCTTGATTGAAATTGAAAAGACATGCATAATAGAGAGATAATCGCAGCCTGTTCAAACGCAAAACACAAAAAAATAATAAAATTATCAAAGCTTACCCAGCTTGAACTAATCCACTTCAGAAGAATGGCTGGGAAATGAAGAGTATAAACAGTGCTTCACTACAACAGACCGCGCATCAATAGAAGAGACCTATGACATTTCAGTTGAATGGTAGTCCGTTCAATGTATGTGGTCGCAGTTTATCATAACAAAGCAGAGGGCTGCCACAGAAGTGGTCAAGTGACGTTATATGTAATTGCGGTAGTAAATTATCTGTGTGCATGTTCAGTGTTCGAGTAAAAAACAAAAAAGCACGGAATCGTCAATCTAAGCCATTTGATGTCAAGATTCTACCATCAGCACTTTCTATCACTTCATTGTCACTACACTAGCTAACTACTATTCTGTAAACAAAATTAGACATGTTCGAGGTTTACCATATGTTCCATAAGAGGTAGTTGGGTATCAATCTGTATGAGTATCAATCTGTAACTTAATTCCTGGGAAGTTGACTCTACTTATAGATAGCATTCTGAAAGTTGCATACTGAACCCATTACCCTATGTACTCATCAACAAAATGTTTTTGAAAGTTATGCATAGTCTCTCCACTCCATATGTCATAATTATGGTCACAAGAACTGTTCGTCCCTCTATTGTTCAAGTCCATTCCGTGGAATAAGACAGTCAATTGAATTTCAGTTGCCAATCACAGTTGGGGAAAGCAGCAGCAAGACCTCTCCCCATTGGTTAGCCTGGCATTCCAACACAGTGCTACACTAAATCTTTCGTCCTCTAAATAATTGAGGGTCATGAATAATTGATGAGGCTGGGTCGCAATTCAGTGTCTTGGTGACATGGGCAGAGGGGATTTGTTGTTATAGTGAGCCCTTTGTTCTGACTTATGTGAGCTCCTACAACCCAGGGTAGAAGACCGACCGATCGCTCAACAAGGCTGGTTAAGTGACTCCAAGGGATTATGGGAAGCATCTGATGAAGCTTGTCACACTTGTCCTGTTGCGTCACTGCCTTGACTTGACTTGGAAATGAGAGGTCACAACCTTCTCTGACACCATTTCACATGACAATGTGCCGTTAAGTAACAGTAGGATATCAGAATAGCTGACGGGTGTTATATGTTTACATTGCAGGATGAATATTTTATAATGTATAGCCTGACTTAAGACCATAAATTCAAGCGATTACACCTGCTGACCCACTACAATATCCCTGCATTGAGGTCATTCCTATGTTCCCAGGGTCCCCAGATTTATATGGCACATAATGAGAACATGACAAAGGGTCCTATGTTCCCAGGGTGCTATAAGGCGCACGGTCTAGCGGCATTTGAGCAGCTGAACTGAACGCCCGTGCGTGATGCTGCGATATGCCGCATTGCCCAATCGGCGCCGTCTAATTTGCGAGCCGTTGGGAATTCATTCAATAGGACCCTGGGAACATAGATACGCTTACCCTTACATTGCAGTTATATGACATGGGTGTATTAAATATGACACTGTTAAGTAGTCCTCACTGGTTTGAGAAATGCTAATTAGCCTGGCATCTTTGATATGTAAACCCAATTCAGATCAATCCCTTCACATTTCAGCGTCCAGTGGCAAGCCTTGGACGTATGATGGATGAGTGTTTGATATGCCTGAATTTCAATTAAGATATCAATCAAAAGAAGCAAATTCCAATTCTCTGGCCAAGGATTGCAGATGGGCTGTTACTTTGAACTAATGAGGTATTCCGACATCAGATGTCATTGATGAGGACTGCATTCTGGTGAGGAAAGCCCGGTCCGCCAACTCCTCTGTGTTATTCATAGACATTACCGCTGTATCTGTAACGATGAGGCACAGCAGAAATAAAATGATGAGAACGAAATGTACAGTTTGAGCAAGTATGAGATCTATACAGCCAGTTAAGGGCCACTAAGCACCAGCGTGAGTCTGGAGTGTTTGGTGAGCCAACTTTGACACTATCCTCATCCGAGGTCCATCATCAGACAGGCGTTGGTGTACACCCTGCCCTAATGCATCAAATCCCCCATCTCTCATCTGTTTTATTGGCTGCTAGTCAGTGGGATCATTGATCATTATGACTGGGTTCATTACTGAATCGTGGTGACCTGTGCTCACGGTAAATTATTGATGCTTTTCATAAACTGTAATGTTATTTGACAGAAGGGATGAATAAGTAAAAGTAATTTGCCTCTGAGACATATGGTGTTTTGAATTATTTCTTTGCGGTGCAGCAAGTGAGCCACCTCCGAATACAGAAGTGTTGTGAGTCGATCCAGCCGTTCCCTAACACGGTGATTAATTTGGAATGGCACAGCACATCCTGTCCATTGTCAAGTTAGAATTGCAGTTTGTTGACAGACACGGGCAAACTGCAGACGGCATCTCTGACTGATATGTAAAACTGATCAGTAATAGAAAGCAGCGGTCCAAATATTCTGTAGACACCTGTGTGTGAATCCGGTGCGAGTCTGTTATGATATAAGAGGCCGTGCATGAGTTAATGCGTGTACATACGTCTAAGTGGGCATATTGGAGCTGGGGGGGGTTGTCAACAGCTAATTGAACCAACAAACATCAATCATCAATCAATGCCAGATTTCAATGGCTACACTAAAAACTAGGACCTTATCGTTCATTTGTCAACTAATTAAGGGAACACTCTGAGGGTCGAGGTACATAAACAAGCTTAATCATGCCTATACTGTATGTTCCATGACAGTCTAGATTGTGCACCAATATTGCTAGAAAACGGTGTGTGTAAACTACAGTTTAATCAGTGTACAACTGTTTTACCACCTTCCTGCAATACACTAAAGCACAAGAAAACATTGCCGACAGAGAGCCGTCCCCTAACAGATGTGGTTTTCAAAATTACCACCCTATGATTCGTGACGTAATTTTGACGTTGCAATGTCCACACAAAAATATGCAAGCAGAGTTGTTATTTCAGATCGGAAGCACTGACACTCGTTCAGCAACAGAACTACTGTGACACTTGTATCTTGTTTTGCAGTGTTGCCTTATTTTAATTAGTACTCTGTATAGCTGACATCGCAGTGTGCCATGGATCTTTCAACATTGCAACAAAGTTTTGTCTGCTATTAAAAGTGGAGAGACACTTGAAATGGGTATCAGCAGGTCACAAGAGAAATTAAGAATGGGTTAACTTTATATTATATACCTATCAGCAAAATAACATTATTGTACTGAATGGGTACTGATGAATGATTCTGAATGATTCATTTGACTTCCTGAGCGCTATCACCATTCCTGTAGAAAAATAAATACCATTCTGTGCTAAATGAAATGTGAAAACGGCAATGGGCAGAGCCACCCCGTCTATTTCTGTCTAAATGTCCCTCCTTTTGGGGAGTATGCAAAACTTTGAAAACCACTGCCCTTAATTTACTTCCGTCCTTTTTGGTTCGCAATCTTCTCACCCTTGGTCTCATCGGTAGAAAAACATTACCTTCATGATGATCATTATGCTGACAGGTGCGCATTGTTTGCATGACTAAGGGGAACAACTGACAAATGATGTCATTAAAGTCAAACGGCTTGGGAGAGCAAGTTAGCCCTGTGATTGATCAAACGGCTGGCCTGTTTCAGCTCTAATTAAATCGTATCGCACAACAGCGTAGACTGCAGGGCAGCCCAAACCAATAACGAAGCTCTGCAGGATGTTTGGTCTCTAACACACTTCAGCTACATGCCTGATGTAACCCTTCAAATGAGACGCTGCAGCTGATTGGGGAGCTGAATGATTGTAAATTGATGCCACGGTTCTTGAGGATCTTGTCCAGGAAGCCACAAGCCCCCTCCAGACTAGCCTATTCAGTAATTGCTTAAAGATATTCAATATTGTAGCATTCAAAACATAGCCGTGCAATTTATGGAGTGACACGGAGAACTAAGGCATCCAAATTCTTAAATGTATTAAATAAAACTCACTTTCCAACATAGAATAATAAATCAACTTCAATAAGTGTTGAATTGTCCTTGAATTGTAAGGACCCATAACCCATCCGTAACAAATGGAATCGGTGACACTGTACTGCCCATAGGAAGTCCTCCTCATACCTCACATGTGACGGTTGCATGCAGTTAACAGCGTGCCCCTCACACGTCAGCAGCCTCCTGCCGAGGCCACTAGTTCATTCGGTTCTCCTTGCTGGTTGGCACTGCCCGCCTCTACGAACTTTCCATGTCTCCTAGGCATTCGCGTGTTTAGGTAGTCGGATCAGGCACAAGCTGCATGTACCTGCTGTCACTATCAAATTAAGCGGTGCACATGCACACACACACACACACTTTCATACACACTCCCAATCAAAAACAATGTTCTGCCCATGCCATGCAGGTCTATATCGCCTACACCAGTACTACTTAAGATAATATACTTATCTCACTTCCTGCACACTCAATATATTATATATCCAAGAGACAATGGATTTACCTTGCGAGGCAGCTGGATTCGCGAGATCACGCGAGAATCAGACTTCAAATTACCAATCAGCGTCCTATGAGGAACTACTGGCAGCTATGGGCGTGGTTTAGGTGTGACGACCAGCCCGTGATAGACGGTGACAGACAGATGGTTCTTCCAATCACCTGCCAAGTATTTTTTTGAAAGTGCCTGCCTGCCTGGACGACATCAGGTTAACAATGGCTACCTGCTCCCACAACTACAAAAAGGAAAAAGATTAGCCTCTCCATTCATCCCTGTTGGGCGCCAGTTGCCCTTTTGTGTGTGTTGCCGAACCTATTCATGCGCAAGACAAATTCTTTAACTGGCAATTAAAGTCCTCTCCTCTGCCCTTTTCTCCCCTCCTTTCCTCTCCTCTCTCCTCGTTTCCTCTCCTCTCCGACTCCAGTTTTGATAGGAAACCCTTCTCAACAGCAAAAGTTGTGTGTCCTGTGATCTTAACCCCCATGTGGCATAGCAATTTTAAAGGGCTGTCAAATATGTTTGCTTTTTCGGTGGATATATCATAAGCAGAAAATACTGATATATTCAGAAGAGCTTTCAATGAATATTTAAGGAAGAAACATCACAACACAAGTTATCTATTGCATTATGCATGTTCACAGGCTAACATGCAGACTCAGCAATTGAACTCCAAAAAATTGCACAGTATTATAAATCCAGTTTTAAGTGTGGAGGAAACCCCTCGCGAGTGTAAAATCTTTACGTGCTGCGTAAACTTAACTTAACTCACCTGCAGTTGAGGTGAGTCATGCTACTACGTGTCCAATTTGGTCAGCTATTGCAGTGGTATTGGATTTACTGGGGCGGCGTTAGCCTGAAGATTAGAGAAGAAGGTGATTGGTTCAAATTCCTTGACCAATTGGAAAAGAAACATTCTGGATAGGGTTAATACATGTTTGACACTCTCCCCTCTATGAAAGCATTGACCCAACAACTCCTCCATTGGTGGCGCACTATAGTCAATGGTACAAAATTGTGGTTGTACTGGCCGTCGTCAGTGTGTGTGAATGGACGTAACTTCCCACTGCTGCAACAATCCCTCCAGGTCCTTGCTGTGTAACAACATGTCCTTAAGTCTGGTTAAAAGCCTCAGCAGTCCTAATGTCCCTGGAAGTCAAATCGGTGTTCGCTAACAACCACGCTAATGTCTTGTTCTTTGTAGAAGCTTCAAGTTATTAAAGGCCCTATTTCTTAGTATGCCACATTAATACAAGTTAAAAGATGAGTCATGCTTGTGTGTATGAAGTATGCAAATGTACGACATGCACATACATTGGCTAATAATACGCTCTGTTTCCTTCCACAAAGGCTCCAACAGGCTTCGGCGAATCCCAAAAATGTCTAAAGACCCGTCTGCAACCCACCCACACAGCCACCTACACACAGTCACTCTATACACACACATACACACACAGAGCGAGAGAAAGCATTGTGATGTTACCTATGGTGAGGATTTTCTATTGACCTACAGTACATTCATTCCCTGACCTTTAGTCCTACTCCAGTCAGACTCCAGCCAAACAGAAGCGAAGCGCGGTGATGTGGGTTATTTGAACCGGAGGGTTTTATTCAATATGGGCTGTAATTGTAGCCATAATATTTCCTATATAGTTTAATAGGTTGTTTGCCTTTTCTGTGTTAATAATTGAAAATGCATTTATATTTGTATGTTATCTGCTCATTGTTCCCTTGAGTCCTACAAGCAGTATTATTTCTAATAATTATTTATATTAATAGGTCTCGTTTGGACTGCGCCAATTTCTGTAGCCACTTCCTGTTCAGACATGAGATGTCGACTGTCAGGCACGGACCAGCGTTCGCTCCCTCGTGGATTTTATGTTTTGCAACGGACTTTAACAAGGACAGCTAAAAGATTCAGAGACAATTATTCCATTTTTGTAGCATGCAGCCAACAAGGTATTTTTGGTTTTGTCTGTATTTTAATTTGGTTAAACTGCTATGCGTGGTTTCTTGTTGTCAAGATGCTGTTATTGCCAGACAGCCAGGCTGGTGTAATTCATTTTGGCTCAGAAAAAAAAAAAAAAAAAAAAACACTTCAATTTTTACATCACATAAGATACCTCAGTCCACCAGTGACGGTATGCTTTACGTATGCTTTAGTTTTCACGGTGGATTTGGAGGTGATTCGACAACTTAATTAAAACCAGTAGCCACTTGTGTTTGCCTGTGCTTCGAGGGAATAACCCGGGCGGTAACATTACAGCTGTCTGTCTAGGCTAGCCGAGTCAGAGCATGAAACATTGCACGTCATGTCACATGGGAAATCTTCTTTTTTTTTTTTGTGGCTCTGCTTAGAAAATTGACTTTTCCACCTAAAATACTCGTAAATAGCCTAAATAGATATTTTCGCACTTGTGGGAGGTTTTGTGCGTTGTGCAGTGCCAGGATACACATATCGGCTCAAACATGTCTAAATCAGTCGTGGGCCTTTAACCCTCGCCTTAAAGGTCAACACTTTCAAATTGAGTGGAGTTGGGGTTTTTTTCTTCATCTGGCACATCATCAGAAAATGGCTTGCATTTCATGTCAAATGGAGGAGCAAGTACAGAAATGTTTTCCATCAAAATGTGACCCCGGGTATCCCTTAACATCGTACACTAACGGGACCAGACACACAAGTCATAAGTGACCATTTTGTTCTACTGTCGTAAGAACATTTGTACCACACAAGATGGAGATATCATGGAAAAAACACGCACGCGCACACACGCAATAATGCCACATGCATGCACTAAAGTAGAGCACAACAATATATACACCTGTCAAGTGGTAACGCTACTCTCCACGCTCCTGTGCAAGCCTCATACAGTTTGATAGGTGTCACCAAACTCGGCCTCGCATTGTCCTGGCGACACAAAGTCCTTTTGTCACCGTCGACCCTGTAGCCTTCCGTGCTGGCATCCAGTACCAACAGCACGAGAAGCTGTCCGTGGCGTGACGAGCCCACCCCGATCCTTCTCGGTGTGCCACAGGTGTCATTCATGCTAGCAAGGGCTACAGCTTCCCTGCTATGTGTGTGCGTGTGTGGGCATGTGTCTCTGTGGCTACGTAGGGGGGGGGGGGGGGGGTG
>OMKK01084326.1:32271-50889 GCA_900302305.1 Polymixia japonica
GCTCTATTTGAGCTCCACTTTAGTTGTAGATTCAGCTCTCCCCAGACATCACCAGCTGTGTTAAATCTTAGCTATTTATTACATAGTCATGGATACAGAACATGTTTTATGATTATGTGGGAGGAATGAAGCCCCGCAGGTTTTAAACGGCTTAGATGAAGTTCTGTACAGTTATTACTGGTTAGGGAGCAGGAATGCACAGTTGATATATAGGATATGATGAATAAAGTGTCAGTTTGCGAACAGACATTAATTTGACTATACAGCAGGTAGGATATGATAAAACGGAAACTAAAACCACACCACACACAGGATTGTCATGTGGGTAGCCGTGGTCTTGAATGCAAAGGCAACATCTGTGCTATGTATCTCAGTTGAAATAAATGAGCTATGCTATTCCTAGTTCAGAGGGGAAAGATCATGAGGTCTGAGGTCATCTATCCAGGACCTTGAACGTGTACATCTATTATACGTATGTGATTCTGCGAATGTATATCATATGCACGGTAGTGCTGCACCTTACATCGTATGTTGTGTTCACTGGTGGACTGAGGTATCTTATGTGATGTAAAAATCTGAGTGTGTGTGTTTTGTTTTGTTTTAAATCTGAGCCAAAATGAATTCCACCAGCCTGGCAGTCTGGCAATAACAACGTCTTGAATCTGGGTCTGTTGAAAAGAGAAGCATCTAACACATTTGTCTATATCGTTTTCATCACTGGAAAAGACGATACACCCATAAAATGCTATTGAATCAGAAATGCAAAAAATCCACCACTACCAAGTTCAGGTGGTTACGTTACTTTGAGATCTATTTGGCTGTTGGAATGCACTTCTAAATCTATTCGTTCTCTTGTTGTACTTCTAGAGCAACGTAGTATTTAAAACACTAGAACCTACAGTATGTTCCCATTAATAATTTTGCTGACATTGCCATCGATTTTCACATTTTGTTGTTGATACGCATATATGTAAATAAGAACTTGTTCTTAATTGCTTGCCTGGGTAAATAAAGGTTAAATAAAAAAATAAAATATGTCACATCAGCAGATGCGTCACATGTAGTAGTCGACATAAGATGTCACATACAGCAGGCTGAGAGAAACAGCTTATTGTAAGAGAGGTGTGGACTTGAGCTGTTACACAAATTTCGAGAGTCACAAATTTGACAACTTATGACTGAGGAAATATGAAAATGGCTTGAGACTTGACTACGTTATGACTCGAGATTCAATTCTTTTTATTGTATATTATAACCATCTCCATACACAGATAGAAGCCAGTGATTAGCGTTAGCATTGCCAGAGCACGCCAACGTCACATAGACGAGGACAACACCGAGACTCATTTTGCACAGTTTAAACGGTACTACATATGGAGTTTTTGACATCGGTAAGATTAGCGCGGAACTTGACTTGACTTGTCTTGTGACTTTACTTGGTTTGTACTTGGATTTGGTTTACTGGGATTTAGTGACTTGCTTGTAACTTGGATCCTATGACTTGTGAAATTGTGACTAGAGCAACAGTGACTTGGTCCCACCGCTGCTGTAAGCTGCGGAGGCACAATGAGGCCTTTGTGACAGTGTTTATGTTTGCACGCTGAAGCTGACGGCAGATGGTACAACACTGTGTTTCTGCGTTATTATTTATTTATTTATTTAACTGGGACAATACACACGAATCAATATTTCAGTTTCCACATCAATGTAAATATGCCGGAGTTCGCTCATGAGCTAACTTTCATCCGCAGGTTATGACAGGGTCAGGTCAATACAATACAATGCATAAATTCATAAAAACAATGGGAATAAAAAGGCAGTGCCAGAGATGAGCTGGTATGGTTAGTCATGATTACAAGATTGATTTGCCTCAAGCCACATCTTAAGTTTGTGTATAAAAATAGTCTGCGAGAGAGAGAGAGAGAGCAATGTTAAAATGTAACGTCATTGATTTATTGATTATGAACTTTGCCCCTGTATTTCATGTATGTATTTCAGCAGGCGGTCACTGGGAATTGACAGGTTTGTAATCATATCAAACTGCTGTCAAACTACTAGTTAAATTTTCAACTGATACCTGGACTTGGTGGTAGCAGCAGTAGTAGTAGTTAAAATGGAAATATGTTTCTTTCAGTTTAGAATTACAGTGTGTCTGCACTGTTTTAGTTTTGGGTAGCTAGTATGTTTTGATGAGCACACGAAGTTCAGTATCTTTTGTTGTCGTATGATGGATAAAACTAATAAATAACAAGTAGTTGTGCCAAATAATTGTCCTTGCAATTTCTCTGGCTGTCGGTTACACCACCTCTACGCTCCTGCACACCGTGTGTGTGTGTGTGTGTGTGTGTGTGAGAGAGAGTGAGTGAGTGACTGCGTGCACAAAGATAAAGAACCAAGAAAAAGAGCAAGGCAAAACCTGCAGATGTGTGAGGTGTAGAGTAAATTGCAGCAGATTGCTGGAAATTCAAGCCATCTTGTATC
The DNA here is from genome assembly GCA_900302305.1 of Polymixia japonica. Lineage (NCBI taxonomy): Eukaryota > Metazoa > Chordata > Actinopteri > Polymixiiformes > Polymixiidae > Polymixia > Polymixia japonica. The sequence continues at coordinate 34,753 of OMKK01084326.1, forward strand.
TAATTTATAGATGTCAGTATTTATAGCCTACAGCAATGTGTCTGTATCTTCAGCCCGCCTCTTGACAGATGAGATGAGAACACAATTCCAGCGCTTCAAACTTTACTTCCCTAACTTCCTCTCCCATCTGCTAATCTGCTATTATTGGGCTTCGTCACCCTTTTTTCGCATTCATCATCTCATATCTCTGACAAGCTCTCACACTCTCTGCGAAAGCCACATGCACACACGCACACACACAGACACACACACACACAGACACACACACAGACACAGAGTCCCTCTCTAAGTTGCAGGGAGTGTAGAATAACTTTTTTTTTTTTTTTTACACAATAGTTGTACAGTGTCCTTTAGTGAATAGTTGTGACCTAACATGGCCTGAAAAAGGTCTTTTTAAAGGTCGTTTCTAACAAGCAGAACTATGGCGAGCAACACCGAGGTGCCTTAAAGAATGACTTTATTCCGAATGTAGCAATACTGACCTCCAGCGTATTGGTGTTTGGTTCAAAAAGAAAAAAAAAACCTTCCAAGGCGGTGATGATGGTCATTTCCACGATTTTGCGTGGCATTTATATATATGATACTCGACCACAACGGTGATCAACTCATAGAGATTTATTTATTTATTTGACTTAGTTTATTTAAATTCCATTTACTGCGGCAGAATCACGCATTTTAAATGTTTTAAGTCGTTTATTGGCGCACCACAATGGAAAGAAACTGTCCGTGAAGAAAAGGGGAAAACGGGAAATTTCCTGCGCATTTGACGTTGTTCAGGTACAGAAAGCAGTGTGTTGGGGGCGTGGCAGGGATGTGTTGGGGGCGTGGCAGGGATGTGTTAGTTGTATTAGAACACATGGGCCGTCGAGACACTCTGATGAAGGACGGGAGCGCAGCGCTGAGGGAGAGAGCAGTGGGTTGGAGAGGACTCAACTCCTCTGAAACAGCAGACGCATGAGTAGACTGCGTGAAATTTTTTATTTTTCTGTAAGTTACTTTCAACTACACTTGAACAATTGGCAACATGAAATAAGGCTGGCTGTTTTTTATATATTTTATATTTCATTGATTAGAAATCTATTCCATGACACATGCGCGCATTTTCATGTCGCCAGCATTAATGTTTGACATTTGCCGGGGACCTATAGGTTATTCGTTTTTGGTGGAGTCTTCATTAGAGCACTGAATGTGAATGCATGCCAAGATTCAACAACACTGGAATATAAAGCGTAAACTGGCAGGATGGATTCGTTTAATTACAGCGCAATGGACGCGTTCACGGTGATCCATCTCAATTCATCATGGACCCTCGACAGTGGATATTCTTTAGCAGCAATAGCCAGTATTGCTGCTCTTGTAAGTTTTCTCATTCTGTTTACCGTTGTTGGGAACATACTGGTCGTTATAGCGGTGTTAACAAGTAGGGCACTTAAAGGCCCCCAGAACCTTTTTTTAGTGTCTTTGGCGACTGCAGACATTCTAGTCGCCACTTTGGTAATGCCATTTTCCCTGGCAAACGAACTTATGGGTTACTGGTATTTCGGAAAAGTTTGGTGTGGTATTTACCTGGCTTTGGATGTCTTATTCTGCACCTCGTCAATCGTTCATCTGTGCGCAATCAGTCTGGACCGGTATTGGTCCGTTACGCAAGCTGTTGAGTACAACCTCAAACGGACACCTAAACGGGTGAAGTGCATAATCTTAATTGTATGGCTTATATCTGCATTTATATCCTCTCCACCGTTGATGTCGATTGACAGCAATAATGACATCAGCTCTCAGCCACAGTGTGAGCTGAACGATGACACTTGGTACATTCTCTCCTCCAGCATTGCATCCTTCTTTGCTCCATGCTTAATCATGATCCTGGTGTATATTAGAATATACCAGGTGGCAAAAACCAGAACCAGAAGCATGTCGGAAAAGAATTCTAGGCCAGATGGTGCTACTCAAACGGAGAATGGACTAACCAAAGCCACCTCCCCTTTCCACGGAGAGCGAGAGAACGGCCACTGTCAGTGTCCGCCTACGCCCAGCCAACGTACCATTGGGCACCACACAGAAGAGGTGGACATGGAGGAAAGCTCCTCTTCAGAGGGCAAAGTTGACAAACCCCAGAGCGTGAACTCCAAGAGAGCAAAGAGGGCAAGCAGAAAGAGCAGCTCCCTCTCTAAACACTCAAGCCGCATTTCCAGAGCCAGCAACAAATCCATGGACCTCTTTGCCTCTCGGAGGAAACTCCGGAGGAGCTCGGCTTCCAGGAAAAAGGTCTCTCAGGCGAGGGAGAAGAGGTTTACTTTCGTCCTGGCTGTGGTCATGGGGGTGTTTGTTGTGTGCTGGTTCCCTTTTTTCTTTAGCTACAGCTTGTACGGTGTGTGCAGGGACTCTTGTAAGATCCCCGAACCACTCTTTAAATTCTTCTTCTGGATTGGCTATTGCAACAGCTCCCTCAACCCTGCCATCTATACCATCTTTAACCAGGATTTCCGACGCGCCTTCCAGAAGATCCTCTGCAAGTCGTGGAAAAAGTCTTTTTAGAAGCAAACGAGAACTGCTGTACTACCGTGACCATGACAATCTTTCAGCCATATGACATTGATGTAATGTCAAAGTGAAAAAAGCCTACTGCGTCCATTACTGTCGCTCTTTACTACTGCTACTACTAACTCACATTGTCCTGTTGTAATTCAATCATGTTCGCACACACTCTGAACCACCCATTTACTGGAAACCTCCGAGAGCTTAAACAAACATTTCCAGTACAATTACCAAGCTGCTTACTGGCTTTTCATGCGTATGAGTTTTTTCCAAATATTGAAGCGTCAGGTAGTGCTTCATGATATGCCATCTTTGATCAAGCTTTCTCCAGGTCCTACAGATACGCAGGGAGAGGCAGGCCTAAGCGGAAATAAACATGGAAAAATAAGTGGGTAAACATTCACCTTTGTGCTTGTAGATTAAAATCCAAACCATGTAGTTCTTAATCATCAGTGAATGAAATCTGAGCAACTGCTTTGTATTTTTGTCAGCCTGACATGATCTTTGCCATGTTGATCCTTACACACTTAACTGTCTCTGCTGTTAACAGACAAGAACGATGTAAATGAATTGAATGTAAAAGAATTGATGAGTAACTTTGTCAACCGGCGTAAAGAGATACTAGTAGCATCACTAGCAAGGTCACTGCCCCCCCCCCCGACCCGGGTACGAGGGTAGATACACAGGGAAGATGGTCCGTGTGTCCCTATACCAGCAAGGTAACAGCTGGCAGCATTTCCCAGCTAATGAAGGTAATGCAGAACAATGGGGACCTTCGTATAGTTCCAACAGCAGGATAATCCACCGTAGTGTCTAGACATCTTTGAGTGGATGCGACACGTGGCGCTAAAAGGCTGGGGTTGGATGCTGCAGTCATCTTGCTAGTTATTTATACAGTGTGCGAAAGACTCTCCTGTTTTCACAGTGGCCATAAACTACTGAATATTTAAGAGGGAGAACCCGAAGCATAGAAACTACCTCTCTGTTTCTCTACTTTTTCACCCCTTTTTTTTTTTCTTTTTTTTTTGCTTTGCAAAGTGAGGTGCGTTTTCCCTCTGCTTAAGCTGTCTGCTGTCATGAACAATAAAGCCTGAAGAAACGCTATGTACTGTAAACGTCTGTTGTGATGTTGCATCAACAAAAGGAGCACTGTAGCTCAGCATGGACGGTGGTGCATGTGCTTTTACATGCTTGAGTAGCCGAGGTGCCGTAAGGTTACCAAATGTCTCTACTCTACCAAGGGTTAAGGGGTTAATTACTGACCGAAGCAAGTTTGAATTTGAAACAGTCTTATCTGGCAATCGATCGCATGCCGTAAACTTTTAAACACAAAGAGCAATGTTTAAGATAAAACCTCAGCTGAATTGTGTTCGGTATTCTCATTATTTCCTACAGTAAGTCTCGATGTCTTACCTTTCACCAAAGATGCATTTCAACAGATTAAGTGCAACTGAGCAGTTCAAGTTTCTTTAGTCAAAATAAGGTTTGGTCCCTGTGGCGGACAGTGGCCATGCTAGTTTGAGGGTGTTACTGACCTCTTAGCACAAGAGGTTTGATGTTAGACCTGGTCGCCCCATAATCTAATATTCGACGCAGACCCCCGTAGGCAGGGATGAGCAGAACCCCCTACCTAAGTCTTGTTGTTTTCCCCTTTACGTTCTGTTGTGGCTGAGTCTGTTGAGCCGAAAGCTATTTGTAATGGGCGACCACTCCATCTGCTGTTGATCCAGGTGCTGTTAACTGCCAACAGAAATTTGATTTATGTTAAAGCAAAGAAAAGAAAATGCAACATCGCAGTCTGCTCAGTTGTTTGAATAAAGAGCAGAGAATGAGTGGGGAGATTTAAAGTGGTTGATGGAAAGCAAATGGTCCACGAGCAGGTTGCGTACACAGGGTATGACCTATTTTAATCAATCAATTTCAGTCCTAATGCACAATATCCCCTCAACTTTAAACTAAATTTTGCACTTTTCTGGGTAACGTTTCTGCACAACCATGTCGCAGTGGTTTTACAAGCCACGATATTCACTTTATTTCTCAGTCAGTCAATAACAAGACACTTTCATTATTTTGTTTTCTTTATAAGGTCAGACTGAGATAAGCCACTTATTTATGATGCGCATCCAATGTTCTACTGGAGGTGTAAAGAGTTTGGTAAGGGCAATGCTTTACTCACTAGGTTAAATCAAAGGTTTACGTTCGCACTTAAGCCTGTGTTGGAGACATTTGTATTGGGCTACACATCAGCCCCTGACGAATTCTGAGAAGAAAATAAATAAATAATTCCACTTTTTTCTAACAAAACTCACAAAGGAGATGTTTATCAAGAATGGTAAAAGTTGCAGTTTATCACAACCAATTTCAACAACAACCAATCACAGTTTTATGCTTTGTTACCATGGCTTAATGAAATTAATTGAATCAAGGTCCTAAGCATTGTGTCACTAAGGCAACAGACTCTAGATGTAAACAAGACCAGCGTTCAGACATGTAGTTCCCATGCTTAGCTGATAGGAGATGATGGGAGATAATCAGAAGACTATTTGGGATGTTTTATTCATTATTATAGGCCAGAACTCAAAGATTAATAAAAAAAAGTGTCATTTTCAATACAAGCCCAAGTCTAGTTTGGGGAAACTAAAATATTTCTTACTTTTCAGCACGTTAACGACTCGCATATTTATTCAAAAGTAACACATGTGTTGTCCTAAACTAGACACGAAGCTGTATCGAAAAAGACACATCTTGTGTATATTGATTGTATTTTTTCAATACACTTAACTCAAAGGCAACCGCGTAATCTGAGACGATAATGTTTCTAACTGTGATCATTAAATATGACAAATTTGGACAGTCTTGATAGTCTTGTGGATATGCCCCTTCCACACATGACTGGCTTCAATTTACTGGCAGACATCAGGCCCTGGGAGAAATGAAAATGTTCCTGCAACCACAAGATTGCAAGAGCAATCCCAAATAAGCTATTTGGCAGTTGAGCCCTTCAAAAAAAAAAAAACTTTCACTGCGGAAAAGACTATCCACTTGTATGAAATGTTCAAGGCTTAAAAATACAAAAGAAAGGTAAAGATCACATTTGCTTTCTATACCCCGGATAAAGACATCTTTGCTGAAATGCTTTTGTAAGAAACCTATATTAAAGCCACTACAGACAGGATTATTGCTTTAACGTATTATCAAATACATTTTGATTGCATATCGTAATGGCTATGGAAGAATGACACCATCACCGTTAAGATTGGTTCCCTAGAAACCTGCCGTTCAATATGCAATTTCTGTGCCACCGCATACGATCTCCCGTGAAAATAGAAACACCGACGTACGGCACAAAGGAAGTGCGCCAACCAAAACAGGAAGAGCCTCTTCTGTGAACATGTTTAGTCCTCTCTTTTTCAACAGTCTTGCTTCTTTTTTCATTGAGCTTTGTAAACAAATGTGTGTTGTTGCTGGACTTTGAAAAAAACAACAACTTTTCACTGTTTCTCTTACATCAAGATAAAAGTCATTACCAAATTTCTAAAGCTCAGCTTTGAAAACAAAATTCCATGAATTGTAACAATTTTAATTCTAATACCATGATGACCAGTGCTGGAGGGAAACTTACTTGAAGAGTAATATTACTCAAAGAATGAATATACTTTGTTCTTCAGATCCAGGCCATCCAATCAATATGTGTGAACATGAAAACTATCCTAATGCTACAAACCAGAAAAAAACATGACTCGATCCTGAGATGTTATTAAGATGTAAAATCTGGTGCAGCTCCAATGAGAGTTGAATTGGGAAGGGTAGTAAAGGTGTCTGGGGTTGGAGATAAAACCATTATAGAATGATAAAATAATTTTAGATCACAAAAAAAGGTGTTTAACTGTTGAAAAGCATTGTAGAATAAAGCTTGTTTTGATATAAAAACTCTAAATCAGTGTCCCAGTCATTGTCTATGGAAAAGATCTAGCTGATCCTTCTTGATGACATCACAGGTTTAAGACTTAGCTTGTTCATCACACACTGCAGGTGCCCAGATTCCTGAAGGTTTATTGTTTGGGCCAGTGATGTAAACATGGTTTAGAAAAGAGGGAATGTCAACACACTGGCTGACCTGCAGTAGCAGACATTTGTTGTGAAGATCATGTTTCACTGAACCTCTTTTTATGTTATTTCAATACAAAATAACACAGAAATTTTACACATAGCAGCTTTAAGGCTGGCATATCCCAGTGACAATTTTAAATCTAAGTAAGACAGCTCACTCTCAGATTAGATTATTGCTTAGAAGTAATTCTTGCCGGCCCCAGTGCCTTACCTTTCCTAAATTTATATTTCAACGTGTAATGAATTATCCTGGCGGTTGACTTGAGCCAATGATATATCACAGTGTAGCTGCCGTATTTAATAACAGAGGGCACCTCAGATGGTGTTCATGCATTCAGTGACACACTCGCAGCTGAGCTCACCGCCTGCCACCAGAGCAGAAACCGCTATCTCAGTGCTTTGGCACCTGTTTGCACCGCTGTCAAATGGCTCAAATGAGGAATAGCGAGCAACTCAGCTGGAAAGGGACGCAAAGGGTTTCCCCTCGACTTGAACTTCCTCTTTTCAACGTCTTACAGGGAGGATCTTGAGCCGCACCACTACTGAAATGACCCCCGGCACCCCAGCACAGACGCATCTTGACCACGCCATGCGCTCACACTTACGACTCATGACAAATATTCCCGTAAGGGATTTTTAGTGTTCTAATCTAATCTAATCCAATCCAGTCTCGATATTAAAACATAAATATACAGTTAAAGTGATCTGAACAAGACCCGCTGCGCCATGACAGAGCATCATTGCGAACACGGTGCCTCGTGTCTGCAGTTCAAAGGTCGGCGTTCAAAACTAGCCTACCTCGGTAACCTAACTCGTACCCTACTGTAGAAAATAATAGCCTGTGTTTCTTTTATTCTGCTGCCCCGCCAGCGTTGTGCCACTCAATGACCTGGAGACACAATGTACTGTTTTCACAAGGATGCTCCGTCTAACGTACAGAGTCCTTGACCAGCCGCGCAGCGAGCGAGAGATGTGCGCGTTCGACCTTCTTCACACAAAGCCAGGAAATGTTCAATGCTCTCCAGTGTGAACACTGCATGGAATGAAATTATTAAGCAGGGAGGATTTCAACAAGGCATTTAATTGGAAAAGGTTTTCAAAAACCTTTTTCATGTGGCTGTGTTTGTGTGGATTTATATCTTATTATTGTTATCAAATTATTAAAGAATATCAAATCAAAAGCTCTGCTTGTACTTGAGTGTCATCTAGTTATTGAACTGTGAAAATATAATAATCCCAGGGCTGTGAATATATATGAAGGGTTTTCATAAGAAGGTTGCATCACTTTGCATCAAATTGTATTCAGAGGGACCTACAGGTTTGGCCAAGGCACGGAGTAACAACCAGCTCCTTAAATACCTTTAAGTCAGTTTTATTGTTTTGTTTGCCTCAGTGAGCTTGCACAGCCCGAGGGAAGTCTGTGCTAGTGAAAGCCAACAGCAAACAGCAAGGTTAAGCGTGACACTTTTGCATCACAAATGTGTTCCAAAACCAGTTAGCCTACAGCTGTTCAAATCCAATCAAGCATGATAAGTTATTTACAGCTGTTACTGTGCCCAACAATGTGACAAAGGTTCTTCGCAGACGCTAAGAATTTGGTGAAAATTGATTTTGCAGGAAGTGAGGGGAGCCGAGGAAAAAGGGTATCATTTATCATCTCGCAATAGCATTCCGCTGCATGCAAAAGTTTCGGGAACAAAACATAACTGCTGATGCCAAATGGGTGTGTTTCTAACTTATAATAGTATCTCACATAGAAATTCAAAATCACCTGCAGGATTCAACGTGTCATTTATAAACAATAGGCTACAGTAACAGCAGCGAGGACGGTCCAACCCCCCACTGTCACCATCACCCATCCCCTGCTATCCGATGGTAGAGTTCATGCTGAGCGACTGAAATGCTATTCCAAAAGGCTGGGATGCGATTGGTGACAATAATACATTCCACTGGTATTGTTTTGAGGCAGGATAGCCAGTAAGTATTGCTGATACGCTACACACCCTGAGTTGGATCACCGCTCACATAATCTCTATAAACAGATATCTGCATATGAATGCAGAATCTGTAGGCGACGGGACAAGACTTTGGTATCAGAAGCGTTCTGGTTTCTGTTTGTAGTCTGTTTGTAGTCTGAGTAGTATTGACCAATCACGTTTGAGCGGGACAGCAAATGAAGCGGAACGCGTTAGCCGAAATGCAATCTCAGAACCCTTTGGCTATCGTCTGACGAGGATTTAGCTTTTTATTCGCTTTTTTTTTTAATTCTAGCTTTTTATTAGCTTTTTAATTTAATTAAAAGACTTGGCCCAGGTATCCGTTATCCGTATATCCGCTGGCTACACCAGAACCCCCGAAATATTGGCCGTTGCCCCCAGAAGTAAATCGTCGTCGGACCGATCAGCCGATGGATTCCGAGATTGCCACTCACACAAACTCCACTGTCAAAACCACAAATGCCACTACCTGAGAGCTGTCAGAAAACCGTTTGGGTCGAAGTCCATCAAACCACCCATTCAGCTCTTGGGGTGGCATCTCTTTTAAGAGGCTTAGCTTGTTGAACATCATGGTGCTGAATTAGAATGCATGTCACATGAGGTTTTACCTGTCCATTCCCAACCAACGGTCTAGTGGCTGAATTTAATTGCTGCGCTTTTATAATGCAAAAACTCCCTTAATCTAGCTGGCCCACATATCTACATACTAAAGAGTTGCAACCTGGAGTGGGTTTGAGGCTTGAATTGAATATAAAAGCTCCAAGCTCCAAGTTTATGTGTACACATAAATGGCCTGAGGCAACTCGTCAATGGGAATGGTAGATGAGTACTTCATGTCGGTTTGATGGACGAGGTCACAATCCAAACAAGTATGAGACTGGCCAAACGTCAGCCCCACTCCTCCTAAAACACATTACAAATCCAGATAGCGAAGACGCCAATGCCAGCTGGGTCTGGTTTCACATAAACTTGGCGCATCTGAATACGTGACATTTGTTTCCTCGTGTTCTGGGCTCTTTCCATCCATTAAGAAATTGTCCGTGTCAGGGCGCCATGGCAAAGCAGCGCACTGTGATTGATTGATTGGCTATAACTGAAGACAGCCCCACCCACACCTACTGATACTTTATTCCTCCTAAACCAACCCCTTTTTACAACCGCGCCTCAGGTGCGTCTCCGTTGCGAAATTACCAAGAAACTTTTGGCCACACCTAAGTGCACCTCGTGCCCTAGCGCACCTGCGCCTTGATCCGGCAAATAGGCACCTCGGAGTCAGATTCGAGATTCGGTTCAAACAGCTTGTAGGGAATGTAAACACCGTTCTGGTACAGCGAGAAACCTCTTTTTTTTCGTGTGAACAAAGTAATGAGAGAATTTCATCTCTGGAAATGCCGTTTTAACAGTGTTTACGCTGTTCCCATTGTTGTCCCTGCCAGACCCCTCCCCCTTCCCCAAATCATTCAGTCCCGACTGATTAAATCTGACTAAATCTAACTAACGTTTGGCTGAGATATGAGATGAGGAATACAAAGGGTGACTGCGTTTTCTCAGTGAGAGCACCTATGCTGTGGAACAAACTGCCCGAGGAGATCAGTATCTTCTTTTAAATCACAAAACGCACCTTTATAAAATTCCCTTTATTTAATTGTTTTTGGTTTGGAGTTATTGCACCCGTTCTGTAAAGCTTTGTTTTGAAAAGCGGGTGTAGCTTAGCCGACTTCTTTTTGCCTGCAGATAAACAGGCAATAGTTCTGCTGAAGCTCAATAGAATGTAAGTTCCCCTAAGAATCAGGTTTCCTTGATTACAGCAAAGATAATTTGCCCAAGGCCTATTCAAATTTAAATAGTAATTATGTTGTTCCATTATTTCCTGTTCTTTCATCGGGTGTTGACATTTTGTGTGCTTGTTATTCCTTTTATCAGTCGATTCTTAATCCAGTATTAGATATACAAGCGTCTTAGTTTTATCAAAGAAAATTGCTCATCTTGACCCCCTCAGTTTAATTTTCTCTCAAATATCATTGAGATCAGGGCAAATGAACTGTAAATAAGATATCAGAAAGGCGAGGTCAGAACTCTGCTGGGAATACAGAGAAATTATTGATATAGCTGTTTTGCCGATTCACTGCTCTCCACGTTAATGTGAACTCAGCTCTGGGCAGGCCTGGGATTTTCAGTTAATGGAGTGTCTCATACCTCATCCAGCACCACATAGGCGTCTGAGTGTTCATCTTCCATTAAGAATTATTGCTCCTGAAAGAAATGCTTCGACCCAAATTGAATATCTTGTTGTATATTACAGGCCGGGCCAATAGGGAAATCAATGTCTAGCATGATATTACTGGTGTGAGGTTATTGGATAACGTAGACAACCATCAGAAATCAACTTAAAACATATTTTAATTTATATGTTTGTTCCTTTCGTTGTTGTTGTTTTCAACATTCATAATACTGACGTTAACAATAAGTCAAACAGCAGAAAAGTACGTTTGATTCAGTGACCATTTCCATTGTTGCTGGATCTCAGAAAACAAGTTTATTTCATGAGCATGAGTCTTTGCACTTTGACCCCACCTATATTTCCCTTAGGGCACCACATGCGCTCTCCATTGGATGTAATGGAAAGGAGGACTATTCACTCTCAATCTGTACTAACAGCTGCTTCGCTCAAGTGAGTTGTCAACTGGATCATAACGTCCACCATCTGAGTGCCATTATTGCTTCACAGATTCTCACATGTAATGACGGTCAGATGATTAAGGAACGTATGTCTGCCCTTCTGTCGCCCTACACTTCCTTGTTCACCTCCTGATACATGCCACTATGCTAAATGGGGAAACGTTGAGTGTAAATGACCCACCCCTTACGAAAAAGTCACATGTGGAAATGACATGTGGAAAACAACATGTGAGTGTTATCACATGTGATCTTGAACCACATGTGGTTTTTGGACACGTGTTTTAGTTTTGCACGTGAATATTACCACATGTGATTCAGCATTGTCCACATGTAAACCACTTGTGAATGTTCCCGCGTGTGATTTTGGACACATGTGTTTTACGTGTTGGTTTTTCACATGTGATTCAATTAATGTGTGGAAAACCACATGTGAATATTTCCCACATGTGATCTGGACACATGTGTTTTACATGTTGGTTTTACATCACATGTGGGAACATACTCAAAAATGACCCTTCGTTTTTTTAAGATACACTCATGACAGTTATGGCGTGTATGTTTTTTCACATGTGAAAATTTTAATTGTGCGAAAAAAGACAATCACATGTGAATGTCAAATTAACATACTTTATTTTCACATGTAAAACAATTAAATTCACGTGAATTTTGACATTTTCACATGTACATGCACATACCGTATATGCCACTTTGTGACATACTTTATTTTCACATGTAATAAATTCAGTTTACATGTGAATAAAACTAAATTCACATGTGACTTTGTGACACATACTGTATTTCCACATGTAAAATGTTCAGTTCACGTGTGAATAAAGCATATTACATGTGAAAGTGCAGGTGAAATGGAAGATTTCACATGTGACTTTTGGGACACTGCTACATTCAGCATTAGAATTATCCAAGGCGATATGACCACACCAATGATTTAAAGTGTGGAGAAATACATATCCAGATAAGCAATGTTTGGTGGAATGGCTGGAAGCCAGTCTTGGTATTGTTTGACACTTAGATAATGAGCAAATTAATATTCCATTAATTTGCATCGAATTATCTCGTTTTCACCTGATGTGAATGACACAGCTGGGTGTCTGAGAAATAAATCTGGTAAGATCACATTTCGATGATTGTCCAATACAAAACGTTGCTTTTTCTGGAAGGTGCGGCCCAACACCAGTCGCGTTAGACTGGTGGATCGAGCCCTGGAGAACCCGTCAATAATTCCCACCAGCATTATCAGAATTTTCTTGGTAAATCTGAACATAGTGTTACGGTTTGCAGACTGGTCATCTTCCACACCTGTCTCTTACCCATTATGTAAACCACCGATGATTAGACATGCTAAATATCTATACTGTATGTCCCATTCTCAAGACCAATCCTGAATGCTAAAAAATTCTAGGATTAGGATGGAAATCTATCAGATTGTCAGATGCCGTGATGGAACACAATTGGTATATGAAAAATATTTTCAAAGGAGGATTGATGAAGGAAACTAAAATTACACTTGTGCTTTTGACAGCCAAGTCTCTATTGTTATTTGGATTGTTTTCGCCTTCAAGCCAACTTTGTACGGTCAATTCCACCTAAGTAGATAGATTTGGAGATAAAAGACTAGGAGCTGATACAACTCGATATTTAATGTAAGTGTAAGAATATGATTTGTGCGTCATCATTAGACATAATAATTAAGCCTACGTTGAAAGAAATTTGAAAAATAAAAAATATTAAACATGGTCTGCTTACAAATTGTGACGTTCAATAATGAGAACCAAGTAACGATGACCAAGAAAATAACTTCTCTTCCATGTTGGACTGTCTTCACTGCATGGGAGGCATTTCACTTGCATACTAAAGCTGGCCTTCCCTCACGGTCCCATCTGTTATAATTCTATCTGCAGCACTTACTCATTTCACTCCTGCTGAGGCAGAAGGCACTGGAGATAGTAATTGCAGCTCTAAATGTATTAAAACAAAAGATTTGGTCCCTGTTTCAACAGTTTTGATTAACTATCGGTCACTGGTCACCACGGGATTGCACATCAATGGCAGCCACTTAAGACATTTCCTGTTGTGTCCTTTTCATGTTTTGCACACACATCGTAGACTTGTGCCAATCGTTCCGAATTTCCGGTCCATCATGCTGCCATGTGATTTTTTTTGTGTGTGTTATATTTACACTGCTAGCTCCAGCTGCACACTGATGAATAATTAAATACAGGAATATCCCTGTTTGTGACATCTGTGTTCATGGCATCAGGCTTTTGATGTCTGAGACTCGATTTTCAAACAAATCTTGCTGAACCGGAGGTGACGGCAATTGGACATAAGCTGAAAGGCAACTAGATCAAATACTTTGTCTTAACTAATGCATAGTGAGATAATAAGATTTAATGCTTTCCTTTATCTGTCTTGCAGTTGGACTACTAAACACTGAAAACGTGAAATACATATACAGCACCTTTTATAAGGACTGATATGAATTGCTCCGTTACAAGAAACCGCCACAACACCAGTCGTTAATTACATCGGTTGTTGTTCAGCCTCAGATCCCTCTTCCCTCACATACTGTAAATCCCAAAGGATAATTAGAACATCAATTGCAATTTATATGAATACTCCCAATGGACAAGCGCGACATACAATACCCATACATTGGCGTACATATGGAAGGAATTGGCGTTAGTCGTTAATGGCCGCATGAAAGTAAAAGTGAAAGTCCCTGAGGCTATCCAGCGTTTCTTGTCCCATAGCTCCTTAATTACTTGGACGGGTGAAGCTGAGCAGACGGAGTGGGCGAGACAAATGAGTTCCTTAATCGTGACCTACAAAGCTCTGTTCAGCAGGAGCAGGAGAACCTTGTAGACACGTCATGTGATTTAGGAAATGGAAACCTTTAAAATTGCCCCCAGAATATCCAACAGCATGGCAATAATCAAGCCAGCCTTGTGACGAGAGCAAGGGACAGCAAATACTGGAAAAACCCCTCCAGAATCGGGAAATGCTTTTCTGGTTAATCTATCAAAACTACACTGATGATGACGCTGATGATGACGCTGCCTTTATTCATTTTACCTACAGAAGAACATTAAGAGTTAAAAACCTATCAACCTCAGCTATTAAAAAACATGAAAATCCAGCATCCATCTGACACCCTAGATACAGCGCAAACACAGAGTAGAAACACATGGGTGATGCGATAGTTAACATGTAACAAGGTTTTGTAGAAATTACGGCCACTTACTGTATACAAGAGGAGAATTATCTGGCCACTTTGAGCTCATGGGATATCCTATCCAGGCCAGAGAGACCATTCATGCAAATTGCCTCAGCCTGTGTGACTATGGTAGAACCCGGAATGGTGCTCTACTGAGAATTTAAAACCTTTAAAACCTCCCTGCCAGCATCTCCAGTAAGATAGAAACCATTACAACAGTATAATCAACATAAAAGTGGGCCAGAGTCATTAAGCAAGAGAAAACACCTCATGCTGAGCGCACTGTGTATCAACCTAGGCAGGATGGGGATTCCTCGCCAAAAGACTCCAACACATCCAATTACTTGTCACTTTTGATGATAGTTGTTCTTTGATCTAAATCACATCATTAGGATGCATCACACTATACCACACTATACCATAGCTTTGGGAGCATCGACGGCAGGTTTTTGCTGTGTTTTTGCATCTTGAAATCGGTTTTAGGCCTGGGTAGCCTTATGCAGTTGTCTGGGTCCAGACCTTTGACTCCGCCCACTCCGCCGAGTGGACTGCTTGGTCTGGCATCGTGACATGAAACAGCGATTTCTCGTTTGAAAGAGCAATCGATCCAATCAGCGCCACAGGCGGGACTAACGCCGTTGTCAATCTGTTGTGATTGGTTTGGGGAAAATTCGATCGGAAATCGGTTAGAGTGGAGGCAATGTCAGACGGAAGATAGAAATGGAGCGTAACGAGTTGACAGTTCTGTCTGACATCAGGCTACTTCTCAGCAGTGCATTACTCCTCTTTTCAACTGTATAACTTGTGATGAATCAACACTTTATTACCGCTCAAGGGCAGCCATTTAGTGCAAACTGAAGAGTGAAGAACTTTATAAAAGCCCACGTGTCTGCTGTGTAGGAGATTTATGAACATTTAAAGGTGACTAATTTATTGGTCAACAGTAACTTGGTCTATTGATTTATCGCTCCTTCACTCTTGAGATGAATTGTGTTCACTGGACTGATCGATGCTGCTGTTCATGACAATGTATCTGTCATCAACAATGTCATAAGGTGGTTGTGCTGCCCTCTGACTCAATAAAGTGAATGTGAGTTTGCTCTGGTGAGGACGCTCCGCAAGCTAATTGAGACACTGGCTGTTTAGGTTTGGCTTGCTCCAGATTATCCACCATCTGTCATCATGATAGGTTTATAAGTATTGAGGGGCCAAGATACAACAATTAGTCTACTATAGATTAAAGGTTTGGGTTCATGTCATCAACTCAGGAAGTTCAGTGTTGAAGTTAGTGTTCAAACAATACACCCTTGTCTTGCTTAGCCATTCATTGGCTGTAGAAGGTAACCTTGTTTTCTGTGTACAAAATGTCTAACTCTTTCATTGTACTGGGCAGCAATCCTATCGTCTATCCTCATGAACTGTGTTGCTATTACTTTTGGGAAAACCCATCCTGCCAATTTAGTTTGGCACCTGTTTCTGCTGTGGACGTTATCTTTGCAAATCTTCAGGCCTTATTCTGAGCTCCCTCATCCTCACCCCTCATCCCTCATCCTCACCCCTCAACTCCCTCTCTCCTCC
>OMKK01084328.1:0-12284 GCA_900302305.1 Polymixia japonica
GTGTATATGTGTGTGTATATGTGTTTGTGTGTATATGTGTGTGTGTGTATATGTGTGTGTGTGTGTGTGTGTGTGTGTGTGTGTGTGTGTGTATATGTGTGTGTGTGTATATGTGTGTGTGTGTGTGTGTGTGTGTATATGTGTCTGTGTATGTGTGTGTGTGTATATGTGTGTGTGTGTGTCTGTATATGTGTGTGTGTATGTGTGTATGTGTGTGTGTATATGTGTGTGTGTGTGTATATGTGTGTGTGTATGTGTGTGTTTATATGTGTGTGTGTGTATGTGTGTGTGTGTGTGTATATGTGTGTGTGTGTGTGTGTGTGTGTGTGTGTGTGTGTATATGTGTGTGTGTGTGTGTATGTGTGTGTGTGTATATGTGTGTGTGTATGTATGTGTGTGTGTGTGAGAGTGCGCGTGCGCGTGTGTGTGTGTGTGATCTCAGTGATCTTTGTTCAGGAGTGTCTACAGATGATGGGGGTCATTGACACTGTATGTTCTTGCTGGGCAGAGGCCCTTGGAGCACGCAGACGGGCAGAACCATGGTCCATGAAAATGACCCGTGTCTCTATCATCGCTACAGTCAGCACTCTCCAGCACACACACACACACACACACACACACACACGCGCACAGATACAAACGCATGTATGCACATGTACACATATCCATCCACACACAGTACATGGAGATTTGCTTTAAAACAACAGATATCTACCAATTATAAATGTCACACCTGCTTTGAAGAAAATAATTGCTGGAATGAAAGGAACCACCTACAGGAAGTAGGTTAGTAGTGGTTAATAAAAAATATATCTTTACAAAATAAATATTTAATAACACTGAACAATGAACACGAGGTAATAATTCTTTTTTAAAACTGGATACATGTGTAGCGTTTTTGCAAAAAAAAGGAAAAATAATCACATTCTTATCTTCCCGTCATCTCAACTATATTAAAACCTTGCCCACTGTGCCATTGCATACATATGATCCAACCAAACATTGTGCCTGGAGTTATGACAAAGTGCAAGAAACCAGAAAATAATGTTTCGATTACCATCTGATATATGCTCCAACAGCCTGACTAGATGCGAAATGGAACGCTGTCCCGAATAAAATCAGGCCTTTTAAATTGTGGTTTGAATTTCCAGCCGTGGGGCAGAGACAGCCTTGCCCCGACAGCTGTGGTATGTCTGCTTCTTCTTTCACGTGTCACAGGGGGATAAGGACGGCAAGGAGACACGGTGACTCCTCTCCCATTACCTGCTTTAACCTTTCATGTTACATGATCTCCTTGGGGCAGGATGAGCAGTAAACCACTGGACTAGCAAGGCAGAGACGTACAGACTCACTTCACTATCACACCACAATCACACCACTACACAATAAAAAGTATTATTTAACCCTTTTTAACCAGGTAAGCAGGTTAACAAGATGTTCTCATAAGTGCCTGTGTGGGTAGTTGCAAAATGGGGTATTGCTACACACATACACACACATACACACACACACACTCACACCTGGTCCAATCACAGCCCAGTACTGTTGGTCACTGGTGGTCACAGCCCCACTAGATCAGTTGGCGGTAAAGTGCTTTGTTCAAGGGCAGTTGTCAAGGGCTGGGAAGAGTCCTTCACATTCACAAATGCTACGCAGTGCTGGCTTTTTGACTAGAATATTAGGCATCAGCTGTTAAATATATTTCAAATAATTGAACATGATAAGTTGTGTTTTGTCTGGTCCCTTATAATCAAAAGAATCACTATATTTTATCTTTTTTTAATCCCTCGTTGATAGCCTCTAGTCTTGTGAATTCATCAGTCATCACTGAGTTTTGTAGCATGATACATCATAATAATGAACATATATTCACACAATACACAAAATTACATATACGCACATGCTTTCTTTTAGGGTATTTAAGCATATTTTCATCACATTGCTCTGAATAGATGTTGCACCATGGAAGTTTCATGTCCCACTAAGAAATGATGCCATCTGACAGTGTGGACAAATTCACAAGGCACACACACACACACACACACGCACACACACGCACGCACACACACACACACATAATTGGTTTTTCTTACCTTCTACACAAGAGGGCCTGGCTCTGGTGGTGCCAGCAACCTGGCCTGGGAAGCAGGAACACTTGACGGTCTGAGAGCGCTCCTCAATCTTGTTCTTGTTACAGCAGCGGTGGATGGCCACCACCTCGCACGTCCCCTGCTTCACCTGGTAGGAGACTGAGAGAGAAAGAGAGAGAGAGAGAGAGAGAGAGAGAGAGAGAGAGAGAGAGAGAGAGAGAAACAATTAACTTGAAATCAATCCGGCCTTTGGGTTGGTTATGCCGTTGGGTTAGAGGAGGATTTGGTGCAAAAGCATCCATTATATTTTCTAATCAGAGTCATATTTCAAACAACGATGAAATATACGACACACTGGCTACTCTAACAAAAACCTGCTGAATTATTTACCGTTGTAGAAACACCACAACTTAATCAAGTTGAATACACTTTGATTCATAAGTAAATGCTGTTTGGTGATGCTTTGCTCCCTTTCACAGCACAGTGAATTCATTAAGAGCCTGCTCTGTTGTTGTCATTGTGTACAGAAAACAAACAAACAAACAACTGTATGAGGCATGAAGTAACAATAAGACGGTCTGAGTTCTCTTGGCCATAACAAACCGCTTGATGTAAGCAAAGAAAAGACATGCATTTTTCATGAGGTTATGTGGCAGGATTTAACAACCCGCTGCTTTACAGGACAACAGGATACACTTAACTTCATGTGGATTCAGGCAAGTTTATATATCTTGGCTAGCGATACCATCAGAACGTTTTCAGTTGGTTTGTGCGTGTGTGTGTGTGTGTGTGTGACGTTGTTGTTGAAAGTCATATGCTCCAAATCATTAGAAAAATGCTGCTCAGCCCCAAAAAAACAAACAAACAAACAGCTTATAATCTCTCCCTCGATTATCTTCACACTTGCCAAGGGACTTATGTCTTGTTAATTATAACATCCTCTGAAAACTAAATAGCGAGTGTTCAACCGCCTTTTTACTGGCTTCCTCTGACTGTTGGAATTAACTTTTTTGGGAGTTTCTGTATTCAGCTGCTGTGCAGGTTTAGATCCATCCCAGATGTGCCGGTGTGTGTTTCCTATGATATCAGAGAAGGATGTGTGTGTCAGCGTGCTGCAGGCGGTATATTTTGTATAGTGCTTTATGTATATATTATGTATATATTACTGTTTTACTCGGCCCGCTAAGCCGAAGAAAGTCTCAGAAGAAGAAGACCGCCTAAAGAAAAAAAAAAGGGAAAAACCGTAAAAAAGGGAAAATGTTTACTAAACAGTAAATCTAATCTTTGCTTATGGCTTCTGCATGGATTCCAGTAGCATTATGTTTGCTCTGAAAGCTTGTCGTGTGCTCCTGAGAGTCTTCGGCACCTCTTTCCCAGGCAAAGCTCACCCTGCCGATGACATTACTACCTAAGCCTCTTTACAGCCCAGGAAAAACCTTGGTTATACTGTTACCATAAGCCCACATTTCATTTATCTACGTGACATTGTTGAAACTGCAAAACCTTTCATGCTCAGCTGAATGAGCAGACAAAGTGTGCGCGAATACACACATCGCACACGCGCACGCACACACATACACACACACACACACACACACACACACACTCTGTAGAGGGTTCCATTTCTGCAGGCCGTGGCCCCTCTCATCCTTTCTGATTTAAAGTTTGTTTGTTGTCTTCTCCAGAGAGGCCCGTCAATGATCCCTGGCTCTGTGAGGGCAGCCCTGCGCCTTCATCTCTCCGCTTTCATTTCCCTCACTCCTCTGTCTCAGGCTCTCCTGGGGCTCGAGGAGCTGCCGCGTTACCCCGCAAAACACAACGCGCACGCACCCGTGAAAACATATCGAACACAAGGTAGAACATCGAGCAGAGTGGAATAGAATTGAATTGAACTGAATTGAATTGAATTGAATTGAATTGAATTGAATTGAATTGAATTGAATTGAATTGAACTGAATTTAATTGAATTATTCAGAAGTTTCTTTTATATAGAAGGCAGATGTTTTATATATCTTTGTATTTTTGTTGTTGTTTTTTTCCGTTTGGACTCTTGCTTGAGAGACACGGCCCGGCAGCATAGCATTATAATTCAAACAATGGAATAAATTGAAAGCACGATAAAAACACAAGCATAAAATTGTTTTTTTTTTCCAACAACCCTCATTACAACTCCACTCTTTAAAATTAAGGCCATTGTTAGAGTGGCGGGGACATTGTGTTCAACTAATAACTGGGTAAAAACTGTCATTCAACTGTCCCCATCACAGAGACGGGTAGCTTGTTAGTGGGCGAGAGGGAGAGAGAGGCAGAGACAGAGAGGGAGAGAGAGAGAGAGAGAGAGGGACAGTGACAGAGTTCAGACGGAGGAGAGGATGTGTCACAGACAGCATGGAGAACAAAGAGCAGCTTGCCTCCTGCAGGCATAATGAGGGCACAGGTCTCCTCTCTCTATCAGACCTGGCCTAAGGCTGTTTATATGTTAAAACTGTAGCAGTATGAATATGATACTTGAATCCAGTCGAGTTCCAAGTGTCCAGGTATGAGCGCTAATGTGAAACTCTGAGTGACAAAGTGCCAATATAAACTTTAGATTATATTCAGGTATAAGAATTCATAGTTAATGGTATTCACTTATAAATTCTTGAGGAGCTTGACTTATACAAATAAGCTATTTTAACCTATTTTAACTTTATTTGTTTTAACTCAGTAAGTAACATCACATTTTTTACAGCTTTAGAATACATGACAGGCCTTGTTATCAAGAGTCAGTTAGTCTATTTAGGAGTGAAAAACTGTCAATTTAATAACAATATATAAAATAACAATATTTCACCATATGGTGGCAGACTCAAATGATCAATTGAGACTAATAAATTAAATGTAAATAAATGAATGTGATTTTTTTCCGTATCTGGGTCCAAGAGTGTGTGAGAGTGTAGCCACTAACAGAAGCTTACTGCTCCATATAGACGGTGTCCCGACCTACTGTTTGATGACGCTACACCATCGATAATATATTGTAAAAATGGCAAAAAAAATACATGGGCATCCTTTGGAATATGAGCTGTAAATTGCACAATGCTCTTTATTGAGTCATTAATTTCCTAAAAGGAATCCTGTGTGTACATCAACATAATGTGTGTGGATTTGGGTTCGTCTCTGACTTTGTGTCTTTGAGCCCACTGTAAGTCCAGAGATGTCTCACGACTGAGACTCATATTTCTAATTGGTCTTCTCTCCAGCAGCTCCTACACAGCTGAACAATAGAGAGCATGTCTCTCTCTCTCTCTCTCTCTCTCTCTCTCTAGGTAGCCGTTGATCTGGATACACCAGGTAGTCAATAACAGTATACACAATAACAGTGTATCTAATGTCTTCGTGTTGTGTTTACACTATGCTGTTCAAGGCCTTTATGGCCATCTCAATGTAAAATACATTCCTGTGCCAGCTGAGATGAAAAGACTTCTCAAGCATGACTAAATGCTTCTATTCCTGAGGCAGGCAGAAGAGAGAGGAGTGGTTGACAACGAAGCGAGCCGCTACCTTGAACTGATGGGTTAGCCAGGCGACTGATGTATTCTGACAGACACAGGCGAGCAAGAGCATTGTGCAATTTATCAAAAAGCCGTCTCTTTCCCCCGTCAATAACCGACGAGCGTGTCCGCTGCTGTGAAAGGCCAGGCATTTAGCATCTCTGTCGAAGGGAGTCAAGTCGATTGCCGAAGGGACAAACCAGGCCGGGTGACCGTCGCGGTGCAGTTAGGTCTCTATGGCAACACACAGGCAAATTTCAGGAGAATTAAGGAATTCAGCTAATGAGGATTTCAAAAGGATGCAATCTAGTCAAAGAGAAAGATGAGGCACTGAATGGTACCACAGTCTCCCCGTTCCCTCTTGTGCACCGTACGACAAAACCAACATACCCGTCTTCCTCACCTTAAGACAAAACCAACATACCCGTCTTCCTCACCGTACGACAAAACCAACATACCCGTCTTCCTCACCGTACGACAAAACCAACATACCCGTCTTCCTCACCGTACGACAAAACCAACATACCCGTCTTCCTCACCGTACGACAAAACCAATATACCCGTCTTCCTCACTCACCTAATTCCCTTGATGTCATGATAGTGTCTCACTCTTCACTCCCCCCTTCCTCCCCTATTTCTTTCATTCGCCCTCTTTGTAAACCCCTATCTTACCGGTTTCCCCTCTTCCTCTACCTCTTCCTCTTCCCCGTGCCCTCCAGTAGTCCTCGCCTGCTCCGTCCCGCCGCCTCTCCGGGTCCGGGACAGCCCATCAATCCCCCTGACATTATCTGTGTTTAACAGGCTCGTCTCGGCCCCCACCCCCAGCTTTATGCTAATAATCCTAACAGGTTGTTGGTACGGCTGACTACTCCTGCGCAACGCTCCTCATTTATACGCAAATCTATCCCCAATAAAACCTACTCACTGCGACCCTGCCAGCGACGCTTTTCAAGGAGAAAACTTACACAGGGCCATACCTTCTTACACACACATACAACCATAAAAGCACACATACAGTATATACTGTATATACAGTATATAGTATATATATATATACACACACACAAATGGCTCACATTTACACCAGGCTTGAAGGCTATTATCACCTTTCTCTACATCGTCTTAGTATGGACTGTATCCTTTTGTCCAAATGTAAAGACAGATTACGGAAAATTATCTGCACCATGCAGCTCCAATGATAGACATACATACTTGACAACAGGAAAATGGTTTAGGTTCATATATGTTCACAGTAATCACAACAGGATGGTAAAATAGCCTATATAATAAAGTTGAAGTTGGCTGTGTGTGTGTGTGTCTTTAATGCACATCCGGCAGTGTGTTACGATCCGGGGAAGGTCATGGGCAGGTCAAAACTCAGGCCACGCCCCTATAAAAGGTCACGCCCCCATATAATTACAATCTACCCACATCCCAGGTTGGATTGGGCTGAAATGCCTGCTTTGCATGGCGCTGTGTTATGATCCGGGGAAGGTCATGGGCAGGTCAAAACCCAGGCCACGCCCCAAAACATTACAATCTGCGCATGTTAAATATTGCTGCCATTATCACTTTCGTTTTCTTAAGGACGTGAAAATTATCATCCATACAGGATTGCCATCCTTTTACATGAACTCATTTTACATGTACACAAAAATATTGCTTTGTGCCTATTCAACCCGGCAACACCTGGTATATTGCTAGTACATTATAAGCTTAGCTATGGCAGATTGTACACAGTAAGGTCTGTTAAAGTGACGCTTCTCAAAATTGCAGCACATTACGTATGCCACTCATCAGTGCAATAT
The DNA here is from genome assembly GCA_900302305.1 of Polymixia japonica. NCBI lineage: Eukaryota > Metazoa > Chordata > Actinopteri > Polymixiiformes > Polymixiidae > Polymixia > Polymixia japonica. Next base: position 7,432 of record OMKK01084328.1, read on the forward strand.
GTCACCAAAACATTTGGTGACATTACATTTAGTAATCCCATGGTGATTCATAAATACACCGTTTATGCAATAAACTGTTTTTCCAAAGCCAGAAGCCATACCTGCCCTGTAGAACCAATGTATTTGGTTACAGTTCTCCTCTAGAGGTGAGCTTAAGATGTGGTGTAGACATTATTTCCTGATGTCCAGGGCTCATTGATTTGGACAATCCTTAGAGTAAAGAGAAACAGTCCAGCTTTGAAATCACTGGCTCAGATATAAGCCCTGAAGGATGGAAGGCAATATGGACCCCCATTTGTAAAAAATACTCCTGACTGTGGTAGGTATGCATTCCCTGTTATCCTGTCTTTTAAACAAGGTGAATCCAGGACATGATGGCTGGATGTTTTTTCTAGTAAGCTTTTGAAACTCACTTGAGGTCTTAGCTGTCCTCAATCAAAAGCTACCAAGACCAAACGCAGCGCACACAGCACAAAAAATTGGTTTTCAGACTCACAGACCTGTAGCCACCTAACTGTCATCTCTGTGTAGGTGATTTTATCCATACAAACTGTGCGTGCGTGCGTGCGTGCGTGCGTGCGGCTGAGTTTGTGTGGGTGGGTGTGGATGAAGCGCTGTAGTTTTAGACATATTACTGTGAGGGAGAACAAACAGGTGAGTCATCGCACATCTTACAGCCATGAGAACACTGACAAGAAAAAAGAAAGAAGAGGCCGTTATTCTATTTTCACAGTTATTTAAACTGACAAGTGTCAGTCACGCCATTTCTACATGGTCAGATGACATTTCAGTCCATCCTTTGGCATTATAGAGTTGTTGTTTCATGGTGAGTTTCTATAAAACAATGACTGCCTCTGAGAAGGACATTGAGTAAATTAGTCGATAGTCTATGAGATATATGTAAGTCCAGCATTTTTTAAACCTCCAGCGCCACCATGTGGCAGCAAATGATACAACATTCCATGAGTCAAAACAAATGCCTCATTGACCTGCCAAGAAAATGACAGAAAACACCTAAATAGAAAACAGAGAAAACTAATCCAGCAGTCATAACGTGCAGCCAATTATATTTTCCCCTCGAACCGCTATGTTTGTGTAATGCGGCATTTCAAGAAGTTCTAAACTTTCACCAATTAGCGGAAATCCTCTAACGAAACGCTGCAGGAGCGAGTCATCTGCTGTTGAGTGAAATCAGAGGAGGAGGAGGGGACCCGGGCTGACCTTCACAACAGACCGGGACTGCAATTAGCGGCATCCCCGCCGTAAGCGGCGCCGTACGCGCAGGCTGCCTCTTCTCCGTCAAAGGAAACTAATACCATCACTCACCGCGGAGACTGGATGCTGGTGGCATTTCTGTGGCACATAAAGGTCACCTTGCATCAGGAGGCAAAACGCGAGCAGCGAGGAGTAAGAAACCAAGATAATTAAGTGAAATCGTCATAATTAAGTGCGAGGAAGTGACTTGGGAAGGTGTGGGCCCCCCTCATGGTGCAAGCGGGCTGTGTGTCTCAGAGGGCACAACCAACCCTGTAGCTAGCCCCAGTGAAATAATAACAAGATTGTGGTGGTCACCCTTCTGGCTAAGCTGAAAGCTGTTATAATGACTCATGGAAATTAAAAATAGGGAATAGATTTAGCCTGAGGTCTTTAATTAAGGCGTTGGTGGATATGGCTTTTTTTTTCAGACTTCTTAAGAACGTCTGAAGTGGCGATTTGGCTAAAGGAGAGGAGCTACAGAGCTACACATATTAATGTAAATGGACAGTTATTAGCCTTACCGGTTATCAGCCTGGACAACTATACCGGACCGCTGGTACACCAGACCTACTGTATACCGTATTTTACAGTAACCATAAAACACAGTGAATCAGGCCCCATGAGAACAATGGAATCGGCTCCATCCTACTGGGTATCAGCATCAACCCCTGGATAGATCAGATCACACCACACTGATGCATTTGTGTTGACAGCTTGTGACAGCTAAAGTGCCATTTGCTGTACGGTCTCTATCATTCAACAGGGGGTTTGTTTGTATCCAAGACCAAAACAAGTGCTCGTCTAGATTACAGTCTGTCATATTGAAGGACAGAGCAAATTGTCCCTGTTGAGGCCCCCTGCGATTGGGGCAGCTCTGTTAATGAACAGGTGTTGTGTCTCCATGGTGACAGTGTAATTAACCTCTGGTGGCTTTGGGGGGGCCTGGGAGCAAGACCTTCTGTACCTGTCTGTCCCCGATGGTTACGGTTGCCAGCGGACGCCGGGTCAGCGCGGAGCATCACCACAGCGACGAGGAAGGCCACCTGCCAAGGCCAACCTGACCTCGCCCACAGTTTCATCCTGAGAGTGTGGAAGGACAGAGGAATAGAGGAGAGAGGGTGGAGGGTAACAAGAGAGGAGAGGAGGAAGGAGAGAGAATAACAAGAGGTCAGAAAACCCCCCAAAAAAGACAGGAGACAGAATGTTACAGCCAAGAGAAAATGGTCCTGTTCAAGCAAGCAGAAACAACGTGAGAGGCGAGCTAGCAAAGGTCAGTTACAAAAAAGAAACGACCGTTTATAATAGTATCGGAACAAAGGAATGTGGTCTTCCACCGCAGTTCCACATGAGCTGTCTGGGTGATGGAGGAGGTTCACAGTTCAAATGCCAGAAATGTTACCAGGGTGAGCCCCGTTAGCATTAAGTTACAGTTTTCTTTTGACAGCTAAGACAGACAAATATGGAAAAGTCGACACAGCTAACAACATGACAGGCTTACAAAAAATAGACAGATATGATATGCAGATTTGGTTCATAAAAAAAAGAAGGAAATATGTGTTTTGGATGAATCTTTGAGCAGAGGGAGGGTGGAGGGTGTAGCGCATCGCTAAACTAGCATGTTTGTTTCTCTGAATTCGTATGCACACTGGACGTCATCTCACCTGTCTGTCTGTCCTCTCTCCGATCTCTAGTCCACTGAGCCACACACCTCTATGGACAGGGGGCACCGGCCATGTCTGCACTCGCTCACACCTCCTCCGCTATTCCTCCTCTTCGTCCTAGCCCTCTTCTTCCTCGCCTCAAACAGAAGAAGTCCCTAGGGGGGTCGGAGGTACAAAGTCACTGGGTCAGAGAGTGCGGTTTGCCCTGGAGGGTCTCAGTGGCCTCCTACGGCCTTGTACGAAGGTCTATACACACACACACGCAGGGATAGAGATGTGAAGGCCTAGATTCTGTCAGATCCATTGTTTACAATGGGTTCACCTACCCCCAGGCTGAATGTGATCCCCACACTAGACATCATACACAGCATCAGTAGAGAGGCAGTGTGTGTGTGTCTCTCTAACACACACACACACACTGACATTGACTCACGCATACGCACAAGCACTCAAGCAATCATAATATAGCGTACGCTAAACTAGCACACACACATTCACTCCTGCTGTCGTCCACATACACGCACAGATGATGCACTGCAATTCCCTGCAAAACCATCAACTGACTCTAAAAAGGATATGCATAAGAAGAAGGGGATTCCTAGCTTAAACATACACCAGTAGCAAGCCAAATTATCAAACAAGCCGCACACGGGCTTACGCTCATTAAACACGTACGCACCCACCCACCCCCACACACATACACACACACACAGACACACACACACACACAGACACACACACGCACACACACACACAGTGTTTGGTGGGTAAATTCAAAGTGTCGGAGGACAGCAGGAGACTCTCTCTAATTACAGCTGAGTGACAGCTTCGATGCACCTGCACGCACGCACGCGCGCGCGCGCACGCACACACACAGTAAATTACCATCCCACTGTATGAGTACGTCAACATCGTTCTCTTTACAAAGGAATTCACTCTAACTCAAAGACATTCACATTAATAACAAAATGTTCTCCCCTCCTCAAACCTACATTATTCATCATGATTCATTGATATTCATCTCCGTGCCCCGATATGTTCACAAACTTCCCAGTAGTGTATCAGCTCCACCCTAACCGATGACACCACTAAGCCATCAGTGTAATGCCACTGCCCCCTAGTGGGGAAGGAAATCTTAGCAACGAATACTGCTATTACTACTCATTGGTAGTGCGGATCAAAGAGAAAGCACTGAAACACTGAACATCCTAGAAATAATGACACATTTCTAGAGATGAGAGATAATGACGGTGTCAAGACAATGAGGTAGAATGAACAAATTGCAGGATTATTTTTATATTGACGGAGACTGAAAAGGAACGTAAGTACTGTGTGGAAAATTTTAGAGAGATGAGCAACACATGGCAACAGAGAGAGAGAGAGAGAGAGGAGGGAGACAGAGATGGATGGAAAGAGGTGAAGATGTGATGCAATGAAAATGAGAGTGTGTGTTGATTTGTTTGTGTACTGTGTGTAAGTCTGTTTATTTACTTGTATGTGTCTGTGTGTGCCCAACTGTGTGTGTATGTGAGAGAGAGAGAGAGAGAGAGAGAGAGAGAGCCTGTGTGTATGCGTGTGTGTGTGTGCAATGCATTCCTGTACAGTAGGTGAAGACATGTGCAGTGTGTGTGGAGTGATTAGGCATGCAGCATGGCAGTATAGTAACCTATTTCCTATTCTCTTTCTAAAGGCTGGGCCACGCTGGGCATTTCGATCAGCTTTGTTCTCTGACACACTCATTAAAAAGAGCACAACTCGGTGTGTGTGTGTGAGTGTGTGTGTGAGTGTGTGTGTGTGTGTGTGTGTGTGTGTGTGTGTGTGTACGTGCATGTTTGTCCGTGTGTTTGCGTGTGCATGTACGGGTGAGTGTTTGCATGCATGTGCTTGTGCATATATGTGCATGTTTGTGTGTGTGTGAGTGTGTGTGCACCTGTG
>OMKK01084333.1:0-11241 GCA_900302305.1 Polymixia japonica
CCCCTCATTTCTCTTAATACAAACCTTCTCTGCCAAACAAATTGGCACGAACTTTCCTTTCTTTATCATCTTTCCTTCTCAAGGTGCCTCAGCACCCACATCCCTTCATTAAAACCCCTATATTAAAAAATGTAAACAATTGTAAACAGTATATACTGTATATGAATTCTAAATTCACAAATTCCGTGGTAAGAAAATAATAATGATTTAAAAGAATAACAGTTAAAGTGCCTCGGGAGCACAGCTTCGGCTTACCCATGGTAAAAGGCAATATAGAACGTTGGAGAACATTACCAGTGGTGTAAACATACCTGGTGTAAATATGGTGTAAATATATATATTTAAATTTTTTATATGGGCCATTCTACAGAATTGGTTCAAAGTCAGAGTTGGAAACATCTTGAAATAAATGTGACTTTTCCCCCAAACTTTGTATGTATGTAAATTGTATAATATCCAAGGTACACATGTATTGTACAGTTAATTCTCATATTGTATTTTCAGACAGTTTTGGAATATTTTTCCTCTTCCAAAATTTGTCACTACCAAAACCCAATAATATATAATAACACGGGTTATATTGACCTATTAAGATTTTGTTTACCTTTTAAATATATTTTTTGCTATTTTATTAAAACATTTCCACAGGTAAATCAATAACAATTACAATTTTAACAAAATTTTAAATGTAATTTATGAGATTCATTGTATTTTGAATCCAATCTTTGGATTCAAAATACATAAAGGGGATAAAGTTGATCATACTGATTTCAAAGTTAAGGATCCATTCATTTTAATATACATTGAACCAAACACTATCATAACATCTTAGTTGATAACTCAATATACTTTATTTTTGACAAAACATTCCATGTTTCGGTCGTAACTGGACATTTTCAGTAGTGACAGTAATGTTTTGGTAGTGACCACAATATTTTGTTTGCCACAACTGAATCAGACTCAACATTTTATGTTAATAAAAATAACTAATAACTCATAAATGTTGCACATATGCAGCCAACACATATAGCAGACACACATCTGACAGTTGTCCCACATTTTCATGTCACTACCGAAACAGTTTTAGTCCATGGGCTGAGACTGATTTTAGCCACACCCCTACATTTTTGATCAGGAAGTATGCCTGCATCCCTCTCTTTCATGGCTGCATGGTGAATAGATAGGTCCCATCATTTTGAAGTAAATGTGTTCAAGTCTGAAAATCAGTGTGTAACTTTAAGGAATGTCACTACCAAACACCTATTTTCTATTATTCTAAGCATGTGCTGACTAGCATCTTTGAGATAGGCTCAGAAACATAGTGAAGTTTCGGTTGCTGTTTTGGTAGTGACAAAAGGGAACACTTAATCCTTTATTTGGGGGAAATAAACAAAATGTTATCACAGTTATGTAGAATGTACTTTTGGGGACATCAAGTCTCTATGTAATAAGCAGAGCAGTAGCCACTACAGTTGATGGACCCGATTTGCTAAGGTGGACTTGGCCAAGGCCTATCTTGAGATTAAAACACACACAAGGGTTAGAACAGGCTAATATATGGATTATTATAAACTCACAGTGCTCCCTAAAGGATATATTTATTGCTGGTTCCAATGCTGAAGAACATATTGAGAACCTCAGGATAGTCTTCGGGAGACAGAAAAACTTAAGGCTTACAGTTTTGGAAAATACATGACAGGTTTGAAGTTTTTCAAGACAAGCTTTTCAGAAATGTAAAGAGGAGATCCAGGCTGCTCAGGATATGTCACAATTGCATTCCTTGACAGAATTATACAAGTTTGACAGTTCAGCTACTTTAGCTACCTTAGGCAGAAAAGAAGTTTCTTTGGACAAAACAATGTAAAGAAGCATTTCAACAGGCAAAGAAATCATCTTTAATATTAGCTCCAAGACAGCACCTTTCACCCAGACGAGTCTCTGTGTGTTAAATGATCCACAAGGAGGCCAGATGAGACCCTACTGTATGTCAGGATTGGTGAAACAAAGTGACTGGAAAGGACAACAGAATAAACAACTATTTGAGTTCTACTAATTCAAGATGAGCTTGCTCTTGACAAAGGATTTATCATGTGGGATTTCACGATAATCATCTTTTCTAAACTGAGACCTAGGAAGTGGACAGAGCTTCATGTCGGGATCTGAGTATTGTGGAGATGAAGGCGCTTGAAAGAAATGTCTGGTGGGCAGCTAAGCTTACAACAGCAGCAAAAGGAACTAGCCACAAGTTGCTACGGGTGTCAATACAACACTGTCTCTTCATCCATGTGAATAACTTGCACAACTGTGGCAGACGAGTACACGTCAGCTTTGTAAGATCTTGACTATGAACTCATCTGCACACACCACAGATGTACTGAGAGGGCTGTTCACTATAATCTATGTTCCAAAACAATTAGTCAATTATAAATATGCAAGAACTGCATCATGAATGTGACCTCACCACTATTTCACCCTGCTACCAATGATCTAGCTGAAAGGTTTGTGCAGAATCTGAACAATGCATTTTGAGCTGGGCAGATAATTGTATTACACAACATCAAAAGCTCAGAATCTTTTTGTTTTTGGTTCATAATGCCACCTGCTCTTCTACAAATCAGACTCCTGGTGATTTGTGGATACCTTTGCTCCACTATTATAGGTATTAGATCTTTTTTTTTTTAATTAAACAAATGTAATCTAATACCTGAACAAATTCGGATTTGACACCTTGCTGCTGCACTCAGAGTTCAATCCATTTCAACTTTGACCCCATTCTCCACTGACCTTTCAAAGCACAACCAATAGGTTTACAGTGTGACGCAAGGGTGGGAGAGAGAAATGGAGGAGAAACTGATTGTGTTTCCATAATGACATATTGATTAGCTACTTGCGACTTGCATAGCGGCGAGCGCAGCTCAGACCGCCGATGTGTCGTCAGCTTGACACTTCTGTTATTAACCATGACAGCCTGGATAGTGATATGCCACTTTTGGCCAAGTACTGTTTTAAGCAGCTTGACATTTTGAACATTTGGTGCAATATGTGGTGTATGGTGGCGACTATGGAATTGATTTATAGCAGCAGAGGTTGGCATGGGACAAAGAACTGGATGTGGGCTTTATAAGTCTGCTGACATTATGTACTTTATTTTCTCCAAAATGATTTTTCAGTTTTAAAGTAAATTAGCCAATTAACAATGCCTCCTGACTCTGCATCCCTATTTATGTGCATTATGAAAGAGTAAGCAGGGTAGTAGCAACATTATCCAAGGAAAGGTATGGTAACATTAATGTTCCTAAATTGTGATAAATTACAAAAAGTAGGCTGTCGTTGTAGTTGTATCTGTCTTTGTGGTTCTTATTAGTAGGGAAATATTTAGGCCTGCAGGGTCTCTGGTGGGGCTAGTCTGCGACTTAGACACTCCGCTCTAGTAAACACTTAGTCACTTAGGGACAGAATGTCAGAGTGCTATAGTAAATTCTGCATGTCTTGGCAAAATTTAAGTAAGTTGAAAAGAATGAAATGATAATAATGATAATTTTTTCTCTCCAGTGATACCAAGTATGTGTTTATTACATGTTCATAAGGGTCCAGACACTGCAGAAAAGTTTGGTTGAAATGTTGGCACCTGTTAACCCATTGAGGTTTTTTTTATTGGCATATGTGCTTAACTAGAACAGTACTATACCTTGATACATTTTGAAATCACAGCACTGCGATAGTTAAATTTGTAAGGTTATGCCCTGCTAATTCTGTGTCATTACATGTGGCCCAGCCTGTCAATCTCTTGTAGTCTGATAAACACAGGTACACCCTAGGTGCTTTCTCTTCCCCTGGACTGTTGGCATTAGATTGTGCGCCTGTGTTCCTAAAACAGATTGATTTATGACCTTCTGCTGTTTTACTAACAAGATCGATACAACACACATTGTGATAACTCTGTTGGATACTCGGCTGTTGATAAAACAGTAAAGGTTTCTCCTACATGTGTCGCCTAGCCACTCCTCATGAGCTGTAGCCAAAAGCCAGCACCATCTGCATCAAGGTTAAAGGCTTCAAGGCAATGTTTAGAAGCCAAGGGATTCTTTTGTAAGTCTGAACTCTAATAAGGTACTGTACTGTAGTCTACTCTTGTCTATTGTAGTGCTGTGTATAGTATAGTATAGTATAGTTTAGTACAGTATACAGTATAGTACAGTACAGTACAGCACAGCACATCATAGCACAGCACTATTTTTGCACAGCTTTATATTGTGTTTTTATTTAACCACATTTCTTCTGAATGTGTTTCTGATTTTTCTTAACTGCGGTTGTATGTTTACTATTCCTTGTTGTTCTGCCTTTTGGTGTTTTGAGATAAGTGCTATGTATTAGAGATTAATATTGTTGTATTATTAGCAGTAGTAGTATACTGTAGTATAGGATGAAAGCATACAGGTTCAGACAGCAATGAGAGCAGTGCATGGGGGCCAGACAGCACATCAAGGTCATGTGTGCTCAGGGGAGGACCCAGTGCTCTTAGCTGGAAGGTATCATGGAGCATGATGATGGAAGACTATATTAAGAAACATCTTACATAATTAGATTTCACATCCAAAAAAGAATCAATGCAGCTTTCTTTCATCACTTGAGCTCAGATTAGGGAGTAACTAATGGCATTTTTATAAAGATATTGAAGGTAGTGTTGTATGACTTGTGTACTGTCCCATTTTGAGGTCCCTTTGTCCATCTGTGTCAGTACAGTATGTCAGTGGTCGATATGTCTTTCCACCAAAAGACACCAAGACACATTTATGTACAGTTGTTTTGATTAGTAGTTTTGATTCTGTTACCATCATGAGAGAAAAAGACAAGAGACCTTTTGGAGAAAAAGACACGAGAGCACACAACTAATTATAAAACAGCGTAGTATCGTGTTTGTTTTGATTTCTGTCCTCTCTATCTTTCTCTACAATTTGTTTCTCTCCTTTTCTCTCAGTCTCTGTGTCTTATCATATAATACCATAAAGTATAGTTTGAGATAAAGGTAAAGTCTAATGTAGCGTGTGTGACTGCTGGTCCAATATGCAGTCCAATAATGCAGCCTTTTTTGGGGGGGGGGAAGCGCGCTCCCAAATTCCCTCCCGCAGCGCTCGCTCCCTGCACCTTAAAAAAAGCGCGTGCTTAGCTGAAGGTCACTTAACACAAAAGCTTTCAGCTCTGCGGTCCAATATAGCGCATGCGCCCTGCCTGAGGACTGCTTCACAGACTGCAATATGGCGAGAATGCCTGGCAGCGGAGACTGCTCCAGCGGCGCGGAGCAGGACATAGAACAGGAGCAGATGAGCTGCCCGGAGAGGAGTAGAGATGACGAGGATGATGAAATTCAGGAGGTCCAGATCACCGGGGAGGAGGAAGAGGAGTACGACGAAGACACCGAGCTGGAGTGGGAGTCAGAGAGCACGGCGGACCCCAGCGGTTCGACCGCAGAGGCAGACGCGGTCGTTATGCGCAGTACGGACCGGTGCGGTGGGCTGGCGGAGGAGGGGGCGGACCCTTTCAGCATCACCGGGCTCGAGTCGGATCTGGAGGGAGAGTTACAGCGGTCAGACCGGACCAGACTCAGCGAGAACACACGCCTGGCCACCAGGTACGCGGTGAGGATCTTCAGGGAGTACTTGAGCGAGAAAGCCCAGAATCCCGAGTTTGAAACTCTGGACAAGGAGGCTCTATGCGTAGTGCTGCGCTCCTTTTACGCAGAGGCGCGCTCCAAAAGTGGCCAGCTGTACAGCAAGTCCTCTCTCATCAGCATCCGCAGCTCCCTCAACCGCTACCTGAACGAGCCGCCCTACTGTCGCACTTTGGACCTCACCAAAGACCCGGAGCTGCGCAGCGCCAACTTGACCCTGGCCGCCGTCATCCGGAAGCTGGAGGAGCAGGGCGCCGGTCCCGTAGTGCAGAAGCAGGCGATAACCCGCTCCGACCTGCGGAAACTGTACACTTCCAGCGTGTTCAACACCGACACGCCGTTCGGTCTCCTCAACAAAGTCTGGTTCGAGACGTGCATGTATTTCTGCACGCGGGGGAGAGAGAACCAACGCGAGCTGGAGGAGGACTCCTTCGGACTGGCCATCGACGAGGACGGGAGAAAGTTCGTGTATTTCAAAGCTCTGGGACCGTATCACAAGTCCCGTTCCGTGTCCTGGACTAAGAAACGACCCGACGCGGACGAGGACACGCTGCCGCGAATGTACGAGACCGCCACGGAGTTCTGTCCCTACGCGAGCTTCGTGAAGTACGTGTCCAAGCGGAACGCGCTCTGCAAGGCGTTCTTCCAGCGGCCGCGAGACCACTGCTGCGCGAGCGACATGACGTGGTACGAGAACAAAGCCATCGGTAAAAACCTGTTGGGCACGAGGATGCAGATGCTGTCGCGTGCCGCCAAGCTGTCAAAGACCTACACGAACCACTGCATCGGCGCCGTATCCATAGCAACGCTCAACGGCATCGTGGGCATCGGGTCAAAGTAGGGCCGGGCAGTAATTCAACTCACTGTTCTCCAAGTGTTGCTGGATTTCTCTTGTAGTCTACATACAGTTATTTCTATGATTAAAACACCTTATTAGCGCAGCGAGGTTGCAAGAGATTATTATTTTTTTCATAATAATTCAATATTATCATTTATCGTCTTAGTGGAATCATGCTGTATTGTGATATGATACACATACACAATTCCGTTGTCTAAATTGACGACGACAAGCACATTTGATTTAAAAACCGACAAAATGAATTGAATGAATGAAACATCTAGATATTATTTAAAAATGTTGAAGTTTTGTTTGACACCACAAACAACGTTACCGTGCAGTTCAATGTGATGGACATCAATTTGATTATTTACCGTGTGATTTTGCATACATAAACCATATTGAGATATCAATATCTAAAAAACCCTCTCATGACTATCGTGATGTTGACTTCAACCATATCGCAGCTCCAGGTCAAAGTCGGCGAGGGTTTACGTTGCCTCGGAAACGGTCAACGGCGCGCAGTCCCAAATCCAGCTCGTGATTCCGTACATCCGCCAGGTCGCCGAGGCCGCGGGTCCGAGGCCACAGAGAGCAGTTAAGAGGATCCGAGGCTCGTTGTGTCCCGCCGAGGACTCGGGAGCTCCCTCCACCAAGAAGCTGTGCGGGGCGCGCGCGGACTCCCCTGTGAGCGTGGTGGAAGGGGACGACCACGTGCCCGCGAGACCCACCGAGTCCCACGGTCACGCGCCCACCATCCAGTCCTCGGCGACGGTTCCCGCGCAGGTAACATATAAAAGCGATACGCGATGACCAGTAAACTTATGGGCATATCGTTTATCATTGTCATGCAATGAATGTGTTAACAGCTCGTGCGTAAAAATGTGCCACCGGCTACAACTTGAATGTCCTCGTTTTGTGCCTATGCCGCAATACTGTGTTTGAATACATACAGCTTTACACTGATGTACAGATATTCTTTCAATTATAATAGGTATTACTACAGTTAGGATTACTCTCTTTCACTTAGAATTCTTCAGATCAGTTACAATATTACTAAAATTACAAAAAATTAGCTCCATACAAATTGACAGAGACTTATCATGTGTAGTCTAAGTGAGATGCTCTTTGTATAGATATGGGTTTAAAAATGTTATTGTCTGTTATGCAAGCAGGCAAAATGGAAAACAATCCTTAGCTTTGTGTAAAACACACATTAATGTAACATGCTTAAGGTGAAATAAAATGTCAAATACATTCAATGGAAACAGCATAAAGAGTGGGGCAAACAGGAGTGTAAACTGGGACTGTCTGTCTGTTGCCATGGGTAACCATACCTGGAGATTAATTTACCCACCATGCACCATGGTCAGTGCTGCAGGGTGAAGAGCACTTGTGCTGTCAGGGCCCACACAGACACATAAACACAGATGTCTCTCCAACCCACTCAGAACCTACAAACACATCTGTCACAGGGGAAAATGAACAACAACCTTATTTTCCTCTTTATTAGGATCATCTTTTCCCATTATCACAAATCTGTGTGTATGTAGATGCAGTAAATATGTTAATTTGTGTGTAGCCTACTGCTGCGTGTGTGTGTGTGTGTACGTGCTTGCTCTTGCATGGTGGCATCTGCCTGTTGTATGTGTGTTCTGCATGCATGTTTGTGTGAATGTGTGCGTGTTTGTGTCTGTCTCCCGCTCGCTCGCTCACACACACAGACACACACATGTTCAAAAGTGACTGCTGTGCCCCTCCAGGGAGATACACATGGATGCTGCAGCGTTTCCAACTCTCTAAATGCTTTATCAGCTTGATCTGCTTCTTCTTTGTTGATCCCTCACTGTTTACTGGCATGACTATATTCTGTACATTTACTACACAGTAAATGCTGACAACACCAGTCAGACAGCCTCTAGTGATTCTGTGTATAACAAACACCATAACGTCCTGGACTGTGGAATTAACTAGTCATTTCTACCCGTGCTGTGTTGGTGAGCAGAAACAGTTTGGGATATAACATGACAGGGTTGAAGAAATTAACAAAAAAATAAAGCAAAGTTTTCTTCAATATACAGTATATTGACATTACGTATTGTACATATTATGTAGTACAATGTCCATCCATCCATCATCATCCGCTTATCCGGGGTCGGGTCGCGGGGGCAGCGGTTCCAACAGGGGACCCCAGACTTCTCTTTCCCGGGCCACATCGACCAGCTCTGACTGGGGGATCCCGAGGCGTTCCCCGGCCAGTGTGGAGATATAATCTCTCTACCTAGTCCTGGGTCTTCCCCGGGGTCTCCTCCCAGCTGGACGTGCCTGAAACACCTCCCTAGGGACAATGTACTGGACATAATCAAAGCATATAAGGATTCTACTTCAAATAATAAAATATATATAAATAACTTAAATAAAGTTATTTGCTGAGTGGGCCTTAATAAGCTAGGTGTTGTGAGCCAGAAATGTTTTTTTTATGATGAATATAATAATATTAATAATATAATATGAATAATATTCATCATAAAAAAAATAATTTGCTGGCTCCATCACAACAACTGGTAATTAAATTTCATGTGGGCTTTGCATCTTGCTTCGCCTTCGACTGCTCCGCGCCAGAGTACGCCATCTGAAAGAATTTTATAAATACACCTATCACTAACCAGGGCTCCTCCCTCCTGCCAGCCTATATAAACTGGGATTTAAGGCTGACACCTTCTGGTCGATTTGTCGATTGGTTGGTCGATATGCTCTTGCCCGACCAAATTCTCATTGGTCGGACAATTGCTGGTGTTAGTGGGTCCGCTCCTTTTCATACCGCTGGCAGATATTTCGGTGAGCAGCTACGACAGGTGGCATGCCTTTAAAATGGAGCAGAATCTGCTCGCTGTGGTGACGTAGTAAACAGAATACAGCATAGCCCTGTCAGCTGCTGTGCTGACCCCATCGCTGCTCACGCTGAGGAAATTATTCGGCGCATCCACCGGCGAGACCGGTTTTAAAATGATGTGCTCGTACTTTCATAAGGATGTGAACAAATGTGTTTCTCTTTTAATAATCGTATAGTTTAATAGACTTTAATAGACTTAAACGATTTATGAGACAGGAAGTCTATTAGACTTGATGGATGGACTGGATTTAGATTTAATATGCTGCAAATAGCTTGTTATGTTTATTTATAATTCATGTAAGCTAGTAAGGCTACCAGGTAGAGTGCACTCTAATTTAGTTCATCTAGAGATGAGCATGCAGATTTTTTTCCCCATCAACCAATTGACTGGTTTTGGGAAAACTAGTAACATTAGGGTTACTAATCGAGACACGTCGGTGGAGTCCAACGATGTCGTGACTGAAGCCGATGCCGAGGATGAAGATGTGTACAGTATGTCCGACTCAGAGGATATACAGGGCAGAGTGTTTCACACACTGTTCATAGCCGGTTGAGTTGCCTGTAGGTGTGTAGCAGCCTCAAAGGGATAGTTCACCTGCATCATTCTCTGTCATACTTAGAAAGTATTCTATGGGCCAGTAGTGTTGACAAATGACCCCAACAGCCAATAGAAACAAGCCATATCAAACCAGTCTAAACTATTATGATTATTTATTTGAAATTACCATTACTAAAACATAAAGTTATAGGCCGAAAGGTTGACCTTTTCTAATCAAGCCACTCGGTCAAAAAGTATAGCTTTGAATCTTTGTGATGATATGTTGCCTAAAAGTAAAATAAAAAAAACTTGATTTGCTTTCCTCAACTCAGTCGCACCTATACAGTGAAGAGAGATGGAGAGAGATGCTCAGTATCGGTTGGATATATATTTTGTATTGCTACTCGAATAATCTAATTACTTAGATATTGATATTATTATTGATATTATTTAGCAATGGTGACGGCAGTTTGTGTCATTTTACTTCCCTGGTTTCTGTGCCATTGTGCTGAGAGACTAGCGCTGCTAGCACTGATTACCTTTATTAATATGCAAACTACACTGATAGACCTGCAGCCCTCCCCCACATCCCCAGCGTGTCATTCCTGCAGCCTACATTCTAGAAAACACCTGGGCTTTATGACACGGATCCAAAGCACAGATAGAAGTTACAATATAAATACATAAAACACAAAACACAAGGTTAGCATCAGAGTGTGAATATGAGGGGCCGTATAGGCCTTTGCTCACACATACATATATACTCCTGTATAGTCACACACATACATATGAAATACTCAGGTGAAATACTCACACATGCATAGGTCAAACGTGTGTACATGCATGTGTAAATAAAAAGTATACATATATATGAGTGTTTCACATGCGAATGTGTAAGTGTTTCACTTGTATATGTGTGTGTGTGTGTGTGTGTGTGTGTGTGAGTACATATTACTATGTATGTATATGTGTTTGTTTCATATGTGTATGTGTGAACAAAGTTTGAAATAAGGCCTATACAGCCCCTCATATGCGAGTGTACAGATTTGGCCACACTGACATGATGTTTTTTTCTTTTGACTTCAAATATAAATTCTGGTCATATAAGAAACTGCTCTGTCTAATCCACACATTCTCATTCTGCGCTGAAATTAATTCCCAGTTTCTCTTCTCTTGTCCCCAAAACAAGCTAATCAAACAGGACAGGGCTTGATGACCATCACTGTTTGTAGTAGTCTCATGCCCCGCCCCCACCTCCATGCCCCGCCCCCACCTCCATGCCCCGCCCCCACCTCTCACTCTCT
>OMKK01084336.1:0-11930 GCA_900302305.1 Polymixia japonica
TTTTTATAAAATATTATTCTCTATTCCAGAAGGTTAACAGTCATGTGAAGAATACAGCAACAGAAAAGGAATGATTCATGTTTCAAGTGTGCATTTGATTACTGCAAATATCTTGTCATAAACACATAAATGCATAATATGCATTAACCCTATTACTAATATAATCCATTCTGCCATATATCAGTGACAATGGCCGTATTCAGTTCAGTCAATCTGTGCCAACAGTTTCCAGTAAATCTAAATCATTTATTTGCCAAGTCTGTTTGATAAAGGTCAACAGCCATCATTACACAAACTCAATAAGTCACTAAAACTAACTTTGGGCTCTTTTTAGCCTGAGACCTATGTTTTGCAAAAAATCTCTCACCATCGGGCCCAGGTTCATTTACAAAAATTAGCAAGGTTTATGTAACCCACATACATGTTTTTAACTGTTATTTTGGCATAGTTAGGAAGTACACTTTTCTGGCTTGTTACAGCAGGGACACACATCTAGAAGAAGAAGAAAGCTTTATTTGTCACAAACACACACGACATGCAAGGCAAGACATGCACAGGTGGCTGCGAAATGGATCCTCTGCATTTAACCCATCCATGGTGCGTCCTTCCTCCGGAGGACAGCCAGGAGCAGTGGGCAGCCCTGTCAGTTCTGCATGTTTTTAAAGTGGGGTCTATATTGTGAGCACGGGGAGAACATGCAAACTCCACACAGAAAGGCAGGGAGATAACCCACCTGAGCACAGTGCCAACCCGCCCCGGGCGGGAATTGAACCCAGGACCTTCTTGCTGTGAGGCAGCAGTGCAAGCACTGCGCCACCGTGGCCTAGTAATTAGCACTAGAGTATAATAAGCAGTTGTGTTGTTGTGTGACTACTAATATGTTATAGGCCATACTTGCCAATGTTTTCCTTTAGATAACTTTTGCTGGCAGCCCCAAACACATTTGTACATTGTCTCTGACATTTTCCCAGGGTACACAACTAGGGTGACCATATCCCAACAAACCGAACGTGGGACAAAAAGAGTATGTTTGTGTGGGACAATGTGGGACACGTTACCAATGCTGAGAGGTAGTCTAAAATGTTGATATAATGTCTATCTATTTAGACTCGCTTACATATATACAAATTTTGAGTCGCAGTTTTCCCAGTTGGGCGGAGCTTAGGCAGCAAAAACGGTGATAGGTTAACCTGCACTTGACCCACGTGTGCGCAGCTTGATTGACATCAAACACAGCCTCGTGATGACAGCCTTCCCTGCTTTCTTCACAGCCATTGGATAAAAGTCCGATTTTAGAAAAGCGTCTGTCCTGCAGTGGTTTAAATTAGAGCCAATCACAGTGCAGGACATCGTCTCAGTATGTGGGATGCGGGACAAGGGATAAAAATGCTGTGCAGTTGGTCACCCTAATCTGTATCTCATTATACACAAACAAATGCGGAGTGTCTGTATCTTGCATTATGTCACTCGTCACTTGTAAATATGTGAAAACATCTGTGAATAAATATTTTTGCAATTTAAGATTATCACTCAAAAATGCCCATTTCCATACTCACAGCCCTTAAACATTTTTGTGAATCGACAAATTCATATTTGTGGATCAATATATTTGTGAATCGCCCTCCATCTGTGTGGGTGTGGATACGTTTGACACTGTTCTTGCGCGATTAGTAATCCGTAAATATGCCTGATGATGTCAAAGTTTCTGGATAGTTGTCAGCCTGTTGAGAAGGACGGACATGGTCAACACTGCTGCAAGCAGTGACCGAGCACAATGGAAAGCCAGAGTCCACATTTCACTGGGCTTTCTACGGCGTAAAAAGTTTTTTTTGTATTTCCAGATCACATTTTCACATTATTAAAACTACATTTGTAAAGTGTTGGAGGAGTAACATTCTAAGAACGTTGTAGCAACATTGCTTATCAGATAACAGTTGCAAAATAAGGTATGTTTACAGAAAAACGTTGTCTTTTTTTCTATCTGAACCAATTACCAGACAAATTACAACATTACAAAAATGTGTTTTGTCAGCTGGGTATAGGTCTAAAGGTTTTGCAGGTTATAACAGTCACAAGAAAACGAGAGAAGGCAAAGTTTGGATCAAATCTCTTATTTTTATTTCACATACTGCACTTCAGGTGTCTGCCGTTAAATTACATCTATCACAAACAAAAATGTCCCATGATACAAATAAATACATTTTTAGTGAGCAGAGAAATGTGGAATGTTATCATACTTGGACTTTTGTGTTCATTTTTGAAATCCATGTATTTATATTTGTTTACAGTACATTTTCTTTCTCCAAAGTAATACAACAGAGATAAAACGAATACCTGCAAATTAACTAAATTATTTTTTTTAAATAAAGTGCATTTCATACTAATCTCTCTATTAGTCAAATTGGACTAATAACCTATCCTCAAACATGTAACACTAGACACCATTGAATTAAACTCCCGGAAAGTGGGCATATCTTTATAAGATTAATTGTAGTTACTTTTCTTCATCAACTGATTTGAGATGACCTGATAATTCATTTATTACATCAAGATATAAAAGAACTAATGATAAGGTGTTCTTATCAGTAGACTATTTAAGAGAATATTTTTTATAAAATATTATTCTCTATTCCAGAAGGTTAACAGTCATGTGAAGAATACAGCAACAGAAAAGGAATGATTCATGTTTCAAGTGTGCATTTGATTACTGCAAATATCTTGTCATAAACACATAAATGCATAATATGCATTAACCCTATTACTAATATAATCCATTCTGCCATATATCAGTGACAATGGCCTAATATTACAACAATTCGAAGTGTCAGGTAAATAGGTAAAGACAATTACCTGGAATCATGTTCAACAGTAGCCATTTTAAACCACTGGAGGGCAGTGTCGGATATAATGCCAGTTATAACATTCCCCACTGGATGATAATAGCACTATATAAGACCCTGCTTAACTTCACAAAATTCTGCTCTACACAAGTTGATAAATGAATTAGCGTCACTATAGTGACAGCAGTCCTTGCCCACAGTTATTAATGTTTTGCATAAGGTTATGTATATTGAATAGTTAATGAGAATGAACTGAGAGTGATAAAGACCAGTAGGGGAAGGAAAGTGAGTCTGTTTGTACTGTCTTTCCATTCATCTCAGCAGTCCTGCTAAGTGTAGTTCAGAGCACAATCTTGAATCAAAGACTTTGTTTTTTCTTACAAAGCAAAATGCGAGTGTAAAGACACTCAATATCCTCTGCCTTACTTGTGGTACTTAAATATACAGTCATTTGGATTACAGATCACCTTGTGTCATGATTTCGGGCTTACTGTAATATAACCAAACACCCATATCTGAGGAGCCCATCACAGCTATCAGCCCTTTTACAAACAATTGATGCTACATCCATGATTTCCTGCTTGCTTTTTGATTCAAATCAACACACAGATGTACTGTACACATGCTTATAACATCTTTTTCTCCAGTGTTTTCTGACACAGTAGTACTCTTTACGTTGCCAGTGTAATTTGATAAACAAGTAACAGAGGACTTTTCTTCCAGTTCAGTAAAACATATGTTAATGCTAGAGTTTACTCAATGTTGTCCATTTCTTTTCCAGTCTAGCTTTTGTTATGACCCTTGCTGAGTAGACTGGCTGAGTATGACTTTTCCTGCAAAAACATACACACGCTCACACACTCACAGATACACATGTCCTAATTTGCTGACCACAGGGGTACGGATTTAAACGCATGAAAATCAGCTCTGCTGACAGCACTAACCTCCTGTGGCACCGTGTGAGTATGTCTGTATATGTGTGTGCGCGCGCGCGTGTGTGTGCGTGCGTGGTCTGAAACAGACGGAGAGCGGGCCTGCAGCGGGCCCTCCTGTGAGGCAGAGATAAGGGCTGAGCCTGAGCTCTGTCAACCCGGCTTTACTCTGCGACGGGACACAGCCTTCAGGATCCACCAGAAATACACCCAAGGGGGCTCCGCCGAGACAGAGAGAGAGAGAGAGAGAGAGAGAGAGAGAGCGAGCGGGTGACGTGACAGCCGCTGACAGAAGGCCTCGTCTGACGTTTGTCTGACTATGTAAATCAACTCATAGAGAGAGAGAGAGAGAGAGAGAGAGAGAGAGAGAACTGCTGGATGGAAAACAAATTAGCGTCATCATCTCGTTGTTTGCTTCCCCACTGTGGACAAACTGATTTTGCGCGTGTCATTTGTTTTGTTTAAATACGAACGCTGCGATTTGATTGTGCCTCAGTTTATCTTCAGTTCATCCACTGTGTTTCATTGTCGTGTTTGATTACCAGGAAAATAGAGCTGGTTGAGATACAAAATAGAGTGACTGGATGTGGTATTCACAGTATTCAGCATGTTTTGATCTGTAAAGCACTTTTTCAACCTTTTTGTATCTATTACCGTATACATACATACCTTATGACATGCATCCACACAGACACACACGTATACATCTGATATAGAGTTCTACATAACATGGAGTGTCCTCTTATTAAATAGATACTTTATAGTAGAAAAAACAACAATGGATGTACCTTTACAGTTGATTTTTTTCACTCCTGATTTTAAATGAGAGTTGGTCAATAATTGGAATCAATAAATACCATATTTCATATACTCTGAAACTGGAATGTACATTGTTTTTAAGTCAGACTTTTCTTGCATTGTTCTTCCAAAAGGCATCTCATTTCCGAACGTCCCCCTGCATGGACCCACGGGGTCACATTTTGGGGAGGCCGCTTCCTGCTGCAGCCCTATCCAGCTGCGAGCTAACGGGACTTTGGGTCACCACCGCGACCGCCCGGCCTCCGGCAGACGTTTCTGACTTCCCCGCTGAGCTGCTCTGCTTCTCCTCCGCTGCCTTGGCCTGCTGGTCCTTGCTTTTGGCCCCCTCCTGGGAGCCCAGCTTGATCGGGCCCAGGACGTTTTTGGCCACGGTGGTCAGCTGGGTGACGAAGCTCGTCTTGTCGCCGGGGGAAACGGGGCGGGACTTACAGAGGGAGGGCCCGCAGAGGGAGGGGGCGACGGCGGTCGGGGAGGGAGATGGGGAGGGCGAGTGCTCCTCCACTACTTCCAACCGACACTTGTCCTCCCAGTCCAGGGTGCCTCGGTAGCAGTTGACGGGCCCGAGTCCCTGCCTCACCTTGCCCAGGGAGAGAGGCTGGCCATGGGGAGGGACGACTGGAGGGAGGACCCTGGCTGGGAGTTTAGGACTTTTGGAGCCCAGGTCTGAAGTTCTCGAGGCAGTGCTCTCAGCTCCGGTCTTTCTCAGGCTCTCCCCCATACCTGAGGGTTTAAAAGTTTTGTTCATGCTCAGAGGCCCCCCCGTCACGGTTGTGCCAATACCTTTATCTGGAGTTGGGGTAGTTCCCTTGGCTAAGGCACCACAGGGTAAACTAGGCCTACTAGGACTACTCTTGCTGTCTCCTTCCTGCTTTGGTTCAGTTCTACCCCCTTGGTTCTGCTGGGGCTCTTTAGCGTTAGAAAACATACTCCCAGTTGCCTTGGGGTCCTGCTGTTTTGGAGACGAAAGTGCCTGGCCCTGGGGGCTCTTGTCAGGCCCTCTTAGACCACCAAGACTTCCTGATGTTCTGGTGGGGGTGCTGGGATTGTAGGCGGTTGTAGTTTTGGTGGTTTCTGTATTTGGGGAGTGTAGTCGGGATTTCTGGACAGCCTGGGAGCCCAAGGACAAGTCACTTGTTAGAGGTTTCCTAGTTAAGGATGACTGGGTCTCCGTGGCCCAAACTCCACTCTCCACTCTCTCTAGGACTGTTGCCGTCTTACTCCCCCTCTCCCTTTCTCTCTCCCGTTCTCTCCCAGCCAGCAGTGCCTCTCTGCTAAGCGGCGACTCCTGCCTCCCTAGTCTCCTAACAGGCTTGAGCACGCCGGTCTCCGGGGCGGTCGAAGCAGACGGCGAGGCCGGAGAGGAGGGCAGCGGAGGGGGGTTCGGAGGAAGGTTCTCCCCCTCCGTCTCCAGCAGGCTCTGGAGCCCCACCTCGCAGAGGAACGCGTCTTTGCGGTAGTCGGAGTGCTGCACCTCCAGGCTGTGTTTCCTCAGCGGACCGCCGAGGCCTCCTGTCGAGCTGGACTGGGTCAGAGGCGAGCCCAGCTTCTCCGCTGACTGGACCCGCTTGAGAAGAGGCGAGCGGGGAGGCTCGGCGCTCTTGGGCCTGGGACGGACCACCGGCGGCGAGGAGTGGAGCTTGGCGGGGAAGGTCTGGGTGGTGTTGGAGCTCCCCACGGTGTGGCCCGGCAAGGGCGGCGGGGAGGACTGGGTCGGGGAGGGAGTGTGAGCCAGCGGGGACAGGGGGATGTTGCCGGCAGACTTGCAGCGGGCCGAGCGGTACTGGCGGTGGAGTTTCGGGGAGAGGCCGTGCAGGGAGCTGGGCCTCATGTGCTGGGAGGCAGCGGGGGAGTTTGGGGTGCTGGAGGGCGGGGAGCTGCTCTGGGACGAAGCACCTGGAGGAAAAACAGACAGGAGGAGGAACAAAGGATCGTCAGGATCGGGTCAAATATAGATGACCTAAAAACTACAAAACGTACATTTTGCTTTGGATTTGAATATTATGTGACTTAAGCCTCATAGGTTGTTTGGCGTGTTTGATATAATTTGTATTTATATAAGGAAATACATTTTTAGAGGGTGATTATTCATTTTTGCAAGAATATTGGTAAAGTTCCATTAGGGAAGGTGGGCAACAGCAGACTAGTACAGTACGCAGTCCGGTTTCCAGCGCCTACCCAGGTATGAGGGCTCAGGGGTGGAGCGGTAGGCCTGCGTGGGGGACCGGGCTGACAGGCTGTGGGTGGGGGAACCAGGCAGACTCTCGCTGGATGACAGAGAGCGGTTCAGAGATGACAGGCTGCGGCTGGTGTGGAGCAGGTTGGACTGCTTTGTGATCTTCCTGAACAAGGAGCTACGCTTCTTACTGCAGGATGGAGACAGAATGGAGAAAGGAAGGTTTGAGTAATTGAGTTATTATTTTATTATTATGAGCCTTGACACATGCATGATACATGCAATATAAATATTTATATTTCCTTCTATTTATTTATTGTATTCTATTTTACTGTATTCCTATTTTGAATCAATTTTATTATATTCCATTGTCAAATTTCCTGTTATGTCTATTGCCAATTTGTTTTTCTTTTTTATGTCTTTTTAAAAAAATGTTTTTTATTATTATTATAAAAGATTCTAAGTATTACCAAGTGCTTACCGATAACAAAACGCGACTCAGTAACAATCGTTTTAGTTTTTGAGGCGTATTACTGTACATGTGTACATTACTGTACCCGCTATAACATTGAAAGCATTACTTCCGCAGCTGTATGGTTGTGTAGCCTCCTACCTGTCCTGGCTGTCCTTGCCCATGGTCCTCTTGTTGCGTCGCGCCATCTTACACTTGTAGCTGGCCTTCCGGGCTGGACCCACTTTGATGGAGGTGTTCTCGAATGGCGTGGTGGTCACCGTTACCTTGTTTCCACTCTGCGTGAGCACATGCGGGTTCGGTAAATATTCATCTACGTTAATATTAATATGCATTCACCATCTAAAATCAAACAAGCGACCATGTTGTTGTTTTTTGTTGACCAACAAACATGTCACTTCTATGCGTGAGAATGGATTAACAAAGAGTTCATGTGTTGTTGTGATATGGCAGCCATCGCACAACCTGTGAAAGCTACCAGCACTTCCTGGCACCTCACTTGAGATGAGATAAGATAAGATAAGATAAGATAAGATAAGATAAGATAAATGAGTGGCCCTTGTCTGAGATAGATGGATAGCTACGAATAGAAATGTGACTAGCTTTTCTAACAGATAAATAGCCAAGTATGAATGGAGGCCTGATGGTCGTCACCTTAAGAATGAGCTCTACCACTTCAGTGTGGACGAGGCCGTGGACGGACTCCCCGTTGACATGAGTGATGAGGTCACCAGCACACAGGCCCGCTTCCTGGGCGGGGCCTCCGTCCTCCACATGCTGCCATTGGACAGGCGGGACACACGTTAAACACGTCAGCATCGTCACAGGGCAATTCCGCTCAACTCCAGAAACCGGAGAACTAAGAATCTAACCGGAGATGAGCCTGCACTCCAACTCAGGAGGGGTGTGATACATATCACAGGTTAGGAGGAAGGAAAAATGATTTTCTCTTGTCTCTGGCTATGGAAGATACTAGTGACGGTATTTAAATTAAAATGTCATAGGGCAGAGAAATACATTTCAAACACGACATTTGTCGATATTCCTCTTTAACGCCATCAGAGAGCGATCATCATCTCTCCATTATCTCTCATATTATTACCCTGCTTGCATACTGCTGCTTCTGAACCATCTGGTCTCCTTGAGTACATCTGTCATCCCCCTCTACTCTCCATGTTGTTACATTTCAGTCCCATTTCATCTCTGGATCAAGCTTCCACCTCCCTTTAAAATGCTCACTCACAAAATTAAAGCAACACAGACTATACAATCCTAACTGAGGTTCCTCATTTTTGTAAAGCCACAACTTCAGCTTAAAGGTGCTATCTGTAATATGTTAAAATCAAATAAAAAGTCAAATTGCCACATAATACTATATCTTATGTCTCTCTGTTTTGACTGTGTCTCAGTGGTTGTTTCCCTCTACTTCCTGGTCTTTGTTTTGCTTTGACGACCCGTCAAACAGCTCCTCCCCCGAGCTGAGCTTGTTTTGGTTTGTTGGTGTATTTCACCTCACTAACACTAGAGGTCAGTAACGTCTTAATATCATACAGATTGCACCTTTAACTACAAAACCTCAGCGCTAACAAGTGCAACAAAACAACCGCGGGTTCGACTCTCACCCAAACGATGTGATGCACGCTGTAGACATCGCTGTCTCCGATGTAGACCCTGATAGCCCTGAGCGTGAAGCCGTACTTCTTCCCGGAGCGATGGATGGTGATGGGGGAGCGCAGCACGCTGACCGCCGGGCAGAAGTCTCTGCTTGGGGAGGAGTCGCGGGACGAGGGGTTGGAGGAGAAGGAGCGCGGGGACATGGGGCTGGCCAGCGGGGAGAAGCCGCCATGCTGCTCCACTGCAGGGAGGGGAGAGAGGAGAGACGGAGAACCATACCAAGACATAATGTCTCTGAAAGGCTTGAGGACAATCTTTGATTCTGTTCTGGTGCTTCTTACCTGCTGGTATAATAACAGACAGGGCGGTGGCCGAGGCCGACTTGATGACCTTGTTGCCAGGTCTGGAGTTGCGTTTCTCCCCTTCCCCGGACAGCTGCTGGTGGCGCGCCCTGCGGAGGACGAGGTCATTGGTGGCCCGTGGCCCCAGGTGGTCGTACAGAGGAGTCACCACGTCTCGGCCGGGTACGACGGGGGCCGGGGACGATGTGTTGCTGGCCGGAGCAGCTCCTGACGCGTCTCCCGGTCTAGGGGGCTTGTCTGTGGAGAAGCAGGGTATTATGGTCCGCTTTCCCAACCTCACTCACCTCATCTCTCTCTCATTCTGTCCGTCCGTCTTTTAGTACGCTCTACCGCGCCTCCCTCGTTCGCGACCGTACCCGCTGCCTGCCCTCGCTACCCTCCAAGTCTCTCCACAGGACGTCTCCCTTCAAACCCCCAACGCTCCCTCTCCGCCCTCTCCTTCCCCTCTCACCTCCTCCGTTGGCCTCTCTCAGACCGGTCCTCTGCTCCAGCAGGCTCGGCGAGGGGACGTTGACTCCGTCCAGCGAGGTCCCGCGGGCCTTGACGGGGGTCTGACGGGAGAGGGGGTCCGGATCGCCCTCCAGCGGCGAGGCAAAGCGATGCGTGTCCATCAGGGCGGAGAAGCGACGGCGAGCCCCGAGGGGAGGACTCGAGTCCCCTTCCATGTAGAGGGACTCCGAACAGGACAGACGTTTCCTACAAGAGAGAGAGGCACGAAAATACTGTCATGTACGGTAATAACAGGGTCTTTGTTGTTACTATTATTTCCAGTAAATCGTATTCGTTCGTTGTATTTCCATTGTCCGAAAAGCGTAGAGACGATTCCCACAAGAGAGGGAATGTCCAATATGTCAGGTAATAAACAGAGATACCACCTTTTCTCTATCCATGTTTTTATATCCATTATTAAAGCAGGCTTTAAAGGCTCAGCCCTGAAAGGAAAATTGTGATGGACTTTTTCTTTTTTTTTTACATTTCATCTGTAAAAATCCATTGACCATAGTAGAGGACTCAACTGAAGGAAGGAAAAACATTCGTGTAACACTAGAGGTCTGGACCCAACGGGTCCCAGCCAGCTGCTGTCGGCCCGCTTCATGACAAGAGGAGCATTACAGAAGGAAGAGGTTTTAATGAGCCTGGATCCCAGAGCAAGAGAATACATTTTCCATTTGGGTCTTGGGCTTAAAAAAAAAAAAAAAAAAGTCTATTCATTCCTTTTCCCTATTTGCTTCCTTTCTTATAAATCCATTATTTATAATCCATTACTCGTACAAATACTGAAAAGAGAATCAGACAGATGTCTCCCAAAGTAGAGGTGAGGAATGTTGCCACAGACGTGGAGGCTTTGTGGTTTGGGATCGCTGCATATGTGAGACACTCACAATGATGAGAGCAAGGCCAGATGTCCACTACAATAGTTGTTTTCAATGTTTCTATTTAAATCCTAGTGTAAACAGAAATGGCTTTCTTCTGCACGAGAGACAGAAAGAACATAATTAAAAGGAAATAGTTATGAATATTGTATTATATTATATTAATTAACAACATAAAATGGTCAATCAAATCTGCATAAGCCATTATCCATAAGTGAGCAAAAACAGGATAGTTGCTTCCTAAAACAGAGACGGTAAGCAGTCGTTTCAGCCAACATGTCAAGTACTACAGACATTCAATAGAACGAATCACAATGTTTGTTTACAATAACTTCCGGGTAGAAAACCCCTGCGTCACGTACATATAATTTAATGGCGAGGAACAACTGCGATATACTCTCAACTGAAGAGAAAACGGTTAAGTCTTGTTGTGTATGGGGGAGGGGGGGTAACGATAAACAGCGGAGAAGGGTTCAGGTTTTTCAGATTTCCATCTGCGAAGAGCGAACAGGCTCAAAGATGGCTCTAGATTCTCTGATTATTAACCACGCAGACTCTGTCTACCAGGAAGTGACTGTTGTTGTTAGCGCGACGTCACAGTGATTCGGTCTATTATGGAACCTATGAAACAAACAACACTTCCTCATGATAGATCTTTACGCACCGTATGTAAGTGAGGAAAAAGCAGGCTTGTTTGTTGTACTTCATAACAGATTATGAACAAAAACGGTGTTCCTTTAAATCTTCAGAAAATTAACTTTCCGTGAGACATGCTGGCACGGTGCCATGCCATTCATACGTCTTCCAAGAGGATTCACTGTCTCTGACTCAAAGTGAGTGCGAACTCTCTCACTAAGCTCTTTTCATAGGTGTGTCAGAAATGGTGTCAGCGGAAGAAAAATAACTTATTCATTAATGTTTTCTGGGACATGACAACTAAGCGGTTGAAAAGGAGCACGCAAAACAGAGGAAACACCCTCTAAACTCCTGCCTCAGGAGTCAAGACACAGACAAGATGTCTGCATCCTTGCAGATTAATGCAAGAATACGCAACATCATCAATCAATACACACATACGCACACACACTAACGTAGAAATGCACACACACACACACTACTGCATAAACGCATGCACACGCATACACACACACACACACACACATTAACATAGAAATGCACACACACACACACAAACGTAGAAATGCATACACACTCACTACTGCATAAACGCATGCACACACACACACACTAATGTAGAAATGCACACACACACACACTCAGATCGGAAGAGCACACGTCTGAACTCCAGTCACCCGACATGATCTCGTATGCCGTCTTCTGCTTG
>OMKK01084338.1:0-13542 GCA_900302305.1 Polymixia japonica
TGGGAGGTTTGGACGGCCCCGAGGTTATTATAATTCAGAGGCCTGTAGTTGGCGTGCTGATTGATGAGAGGCAGATACAAACTGAGCTGTAACAATAAGCCCTACTCAGAGTCGACATCACCTCCAGACGCTTCTTCTATCATCTTTCTCTGTTGTGTCCTTTGTTGTTGGATTCACTCATGCTTTTCTCTGCACCTCCAAAATATTTTTTTTGTGTGGTTACTTTTGTCAACCTTTGTTTATTTTTATTGTCCTCTTCAGTATTTTTTTGCAATCTTTTTCAATCATTTGCTGTCTTTTTGCCTTCCTTCCTTCCTTCTTCCTTCCTTCCTTCCTTCCTTCCTTCCTTCCTTCCTTCCTTCATCTTCGTTTTCAGTCAGGGTCTTACCCAGGGTGATCCCATTGGGCCACTCGATACGTTCTGATACCAGAACTTGTCGGTCCACTCCGTTCATCCCGGCCTTCTCTATTTTGGCCTGACCTCCCCAGTCTGACCAGTACATGAACCTAGGGAGGATAAACAGACCAGTTAATACACAAATGCCATCTTTCCACCGCATCCCGTCCGGGCGCTGCAAACGGAAAATAGCTCAGTGCTGTATCTGATGAAATACGCTTTAATGTGGAATGTAATACCCGCTCTTCAGAAGACAATCTATCTGTTGATCCGTCTTGCAGTCTGCCTCTCGTTCTCAGCATTTCAGCTATCCATAATCTCTCCAAATATCTTTCCTTCTTAAGTAAGCCTGGCAGACATAACAGGCAGCTACATGCTGCACAGTAGGTACTGGAGAACAAGGGTGATGTTTAGTTTGTGTGTGTGTGTGTGTGTGTGTGTGTCCCCGAGGGGAAGCGATTTTTCGATTGGCTCGATTTCATTTGCATCCATTTCATGCTAGTCTAGCTTTATAATGTTGTAAAAAGAGTCCTTGGGGGGAAAACCGACATCAGAGCACAGAGAAAGAGAGTGTCAGAGAGAGCACACCTGGTTTAAATAATATCTGTAAATAATTGTTTGTGTTTTAAGCTGCTTGGAGTCCTAGATGTGTGGGTTAATACAAAACTTTTGATTCCATGTTACTCAAATTTTTTCACACCTTGTTTAAGCGTTTCAACTTTCATTTTACTTTAAGATTTTTTTTTTATATAACAATCTTGCTTCTCACCCAGCAATGATGGCCTGTGGCTCGTCGCCCTTCCCTCCCCTCTCTTCCTCCTTCCATTCTCACTCTCTATCCCTCCTTCCTTCCTTCCCTTCCAAGTCTTCTCCCCTCCCCTCCCCTCCCCTCCTCTCCTCTCTCCTCACCCTTGGCGTGGATCCACGGCAATGGCTCGCGGCTCGCTCAGCTCAGTGGCAATCAGCACTTTCCTCTTCCTGCCGTCTCCCGTGGCGACGGAGATGCTCTTGTTGCCCGAGTCCGTCCAGTAGATGTTCTTGTGCACCCAGTCGACGGCCAGGCCCTCGGGGGAGTGGAGCGCCGAGTCGATCAGCGTCACCTGTTGAGACGAGTCGCTGGCCTTGTTGATGTACGCACTAGGGGGTTTGAGGAGGGAAAAAGAGAGAGGTTTGCGTTAGCTTGCGTTGAAGCGCGGCACACAGTGAGTTATAGTGATAGCCAAGCGGCAGAGAAAATGGGAAAGAGGAGGCGATAGTTGAAATCGCAAATCATCGCAAACTGAAAGTAGGCTAGTAGCAAAGAGCTGCACACGCTGGCTTCCCCATGCTTCTTCTCCTTCTATTTGTCCTATCTAGTGAAGGTGTATCGGAGATCTCTATCTCTATAGCTCTGATACCTCGTTATAGCGGCTGGCCACAGGGAGCCTGTCTGGGGCACCTTAAACTTACGCCTTCATAACAACCTCAGCTGCCAACCCCCCCCCACACACACACACACGCACCAAGCTGCACCACCCGAGGACAATGAGCCTGTCTCCTTTCATCAGCGACAACACAAGGCAACCCGCCCCTCTTTCAGTGCATCACCCCCCCGTCTCTCATCAACCACCTCCCAACCTCTTTCTCACTCTCGCTCACTGTGTCCAATCCTTCCATCGCATTCCTCTTTCCCTGCCTCCCTCCCCAGTGTCCTCTCCCTCCCCTCC
This sequence comes from Polymixia japonica, assembly GCA_900302305.1. Lineage (NCBI taxonomy): Eukaryota > Metazoa > Chordata > Actinopteri > Polymixiiformes > Polymixiidae > Polymixia > Polymixia japonica. Next base: position 2,104 of record OMKK01084338.1, read on the forward strand.
TTCCGAAACTATCCCACCAGTGACACCGCCTTCAGACATAGCTCGTTACCCCTCCTCGCTACTGGGAAGCTATAAAAACAACACAATACGAGACAAGCTTGTTAAAAGGGTTGGGATTTACACCCTCTCTCGTTGCATGTCGTACAGGGCAGGAGGAGGAGGTAGGGAAGGTAGCATCTTGAATAAGGTAGGCAGGCAGCTTGGTGAGGTGTTCGGAGCGAAGGGGTGAGACAGGGATGTATGACTCTGGGAGCTGGGAGCCAGATTGTGTTGTTAATTGACTGTGTTACCGTTTACCATCACGGACGTCTTCATCGAAAGGGGAAGGGGCTTAGCCTGCTTTCATCTTGTACTAGCTAACCCGGGGGGTTCTTTTCCACGTCCTGGGGTCCATAACATGGATACGACACCTGCCTCTCACTCAGGGGTCAATTTGAATGGAGTGAGGGAGGCTGGGGGGGGGGTAACTCCTGTCATTCCTCATACAAGCAGCAAAAAAAAAAAAAAAGTATCACGATTTGTTATGCTGCGATTTATGGTTAGAAACAATAGTTAGATAGGCGTGGATACGCAGGATTCACGGAGGAAAGCAGAGAGAGGTGCACGGAGTGGAGGAAGGAGACGGAGAGGGATGAGTCCAGGACCGGGAGGCAGATTGTGTCGTTAATTGGCTGTGTTATAGTTTGCTAAAGACATCTTCATCATGGGGGGAGGTTAACCCATCATCGACCCGTACCATGCTAATTAGTATCTATTAGCCTGCAAAACAACAAAGACACAGCGAAGAAAGCTAGAGGGAGAATCACTTTTACTACCCCGACGTTTACCAACTGACTGGAGGAAGCATTTCAGGGAAAATGAAACTCGTCTGTATAGGGGAGGCGATAACTCATATTTCACGACAGTTAGCGTTTTACCGCGTTTTGCGACGCGTCTCTCATCCGGGGCAACATAAAAAAAAAAAACTACAAACAGAGAAATAAGACAACATCCCTGAGCCACCGTAGCTGAATAAAGCCTGGTAAAAAGGAGTCGTTTTTCTTTCAGAAGTCAGAGAGACCGGCAGCGTAACGGGGTGGCAGTAGACGGGGAGCGTCGAGAGGAGCGGGAGGAAGCTGTATCCTGAAGAGATGTAAACGAGCGCATTCAAGGCTTGTCAGGTAGCTGGCGGAGAGAGTTACGGGTTTCAAGAGGGTCTGAGGATTGTAAAACTATGTCGAACCACAATAGATAAAGCGTGATACTATACAGGGAGCTTTAACACGACGCGCTTTTATACGTTGTAAATAAACAGCATATGACGCTAACAGAGTTATACCGTGCACCAGGAAATCACCAGGGTAAGAGTAGAGCTACACTGAGCTTAGTCTTTTTATGCTGTTGGTTCATCCACAGAACGGCTGTCATACATGAGGAGGAGAGAATGAACAGAATGTGAGCTGTCGATTATGTTTCTTTATTGGCCTCCGTGTTAAAACGTGTTAAGACAGGAACAGCGACAAAAAGCCCAAAAAGTTTTGTTAACGCTCCAAATAGATTTGTTCAATTCTTCTTCTTGTGACACTGCGTGAGTGTCAAAAGACCATTTGAGATATGTGTGTGTGTGTGTGTGTGTGTGTGTGTGCGTGTCAGTGTTCTACAGGATAATTCATCATGGACAATAAATGTATTTGTCCTTTCTCTGTCACAAGCCCTTGGGTGTGTGCGCGGCTGTCTGAGATGTGTGTGGGTAAGTGTTTGCATATTTGTGCGTGAGTGTGTGAACGTGTAGATGAGTAATGGTGGTGATTATTGAGGCAGTGAAATTAGAGGGAGCATATGGCTCAACTGAGATGATAAAAGGCCCCTCCCACTGCCTGCCAGCCATCAGGGTGACACACACACACACACACACAGGGGCACAAACACGCATAAACAGTGTGTGATATGTCATGCATAACCAGTGTGTGATATGTGTGATTGTGTGTGTGTGTGTGTGTGTGCGTGTGTGCGTGTGTGTGTGTGTGTGTGTGTGAAGGACAACCTGCTTCAGTTTCCACTCTTAGACAGATGACACAATCCTCCAGGTGTGACTGAAACACACACACACACACCCCAGGTGTGTCTCACCACCAGAAGGTGTGACAGGTGGAGGCAGACAGGATGGATAGACAGACCTTACACCTTCTTTTTCTACAGGCCTATTTGTCACGATTTTGCAGTGCACACGGGATGGACGCCACCGGAAACACAAACTTTAAACAAAAGGGTAAATTATGAAAAGAAAACGATTCACACCAGCTTTAAACCCAAGTCCAACATTCAAGACGATCTCATAAAACATGTTTTTCTGTATTACCTGTAAAAGGTGCTCCCGCAACAATTACATGAATCTTAACTACACCAGGTGTGAGTGCAGGTGTGACGGACGAGTGGCGCGCGCGTGCGTACCTGTAGATCTTCCGATGATACAGGTCACACCAGAACATTTTGTTGGTGGAGACGTCCACATCCAGGGCCACAGCGTTCTTCAGCGTGGGAACCACCTGCGTGTACTCGCTCTTCAGCAGGTCGATGCGGCGGATCTCGTGACGGTTGGTGAACATCAGGTACGGACTCTTTCCTGGTTCAGAGGGGACAGAAATCCACGTCACGGCAAATATCACGGAAGTGGGCCGCTTTTGAGTTGTTGTTTTTTTTTTTTTTAGATATTAGTGACAGTTGAGAGTGGCTGGTAAGGTGGACGAGAGAAGGGGCGTGACAAAGGTCATTAGAGGGATTGCATTTTTTGACGTTGCAGGTACATAGAATGTGCCTGAGCCTACTGAAACCATGATGAGCCCTTTTAAAAGGAATGTATCATCAACATGTTTTTCAACGGTATGCATCAGATAAATAATTTTGGGATGTTTAATTTGGCTCAACACACGATATATACAGTACCGGTCAAAAGTTTGGACGCACTTTCTCATTCAAATACATGGGAAAGTGTGTCCAAACTTTTGACTGGTACTGTATATGCATCACACCGCATATTGGCACAACTTCTGGGTTATACTGTGTTGAAAAGTAAAACAGAAAAGCTGAGTCGTCTCAAACTAGACATACAGGTGTTAAAAAAAAAAAAGCTCATGACTATTTAAAGACTGTGGCCTCTGTGTGTTTCTGTGAGTGTGTGTATGTGGTGATTCTGTCTAGATTAATGGAGCACAACAAACAGGTAGATAAACTATCTCAATGACTAGATATGACATGTTGTTCTATTTTTAGTGCAACAGCAGTCAAAAGTACGTTTCTGGGTTCTTTTCCTCAGCTGTGTGTGTGTGTGTGTGTGTGTGTGTGTCTGCTTTGCGTTGGCACACAAGTTACCTAAGACCTATTTTTCACTGGGCCGGGAAGGTGAGCATGACTCATGCGTTTGAATGATTCTCACACTGCAGCAAAGGTCAACTACGTATTTGAACATACACGCAAGGACACACGTGTACATGCACAGACACAGAGAAAAGACACATATATTCACCCAAAAATGACAGACTTTGCTAGTCTCTCTCTCTCTCTCTCACACACACACACACACGCTGTACGTGTGCGCCATTTCCAGATCTTTCTCTCCTCCTCTTTTTGTCTTCCCTGTCACACTCTCTGCACACTGTTAATCAAAGCAGAAGTGGGATGTAAAAAAATCCAAAGGAGACAAAGTTGGTCTGGAGTTAAAGTCCTGCTGCTCTGATCCCTGCTTCATGTATCAAACCATACACTGTCACACACACACGCACACACACACACACACACACACACACACACGTGCGCGTGCCACGATAGGTTTCTTTAGCCCATGTATTCCACGGGCTACTGCACAAGGGAGGAACATACTATATTTCTACTAGCTGTCGGGGTCGTTTTCCTCTGACTACAGGGCTTGCAACCATCAATTTCACCTGCTGAGAGGAAGAGAGAGAAAAAGAGAGAGACAGACAAAAAAAACCAATGACAGACAGAAAGTAAACAGCTGAGTGACAGATGGAGGGAGAGGTATGGAGATGAAGGGCAGGAGAGATGGAGGCGCAGGTAGAGGACGGAGGTAAGAAAAAGACAACAGGTAGAGCGACAGCAGCGGAAATAAATACTGCTGGGGGACAGACTGGAAAGACTGAGATGGAGAACGAGAAATAATAGGCAAAATGTAATCAAGAAATAAAGAAAGGAAAAGACTCCTCTATTCTGAGTCCCTCGTCTCTCTCTTAAGGCTCTTTCTGATCAATGATTTGCAACAAGACAAAATCCCCAGACGTCTAACCGTAAACGTTATAAAACTGGGCCATTCACATCAAAGCAACGCGCACAGACACAGATGACCGTTTCCATAGCAACGACACACTGGCATACCCCACTACTTCTGCGTTGCTAATATTAAGTGGAATAGCTGGATTTCTGTTTGTGTTTACCTGGCAAGAAAAAAAAATGACAGTGACTTGCTGGCAGTGTTAGCAGTAACACTTATCAATAAACACTGAAGACAGTGAGCTAGGAAACCGAGGGTATGGAGCCGTCTTTGGCTACTGCAGCGGCAGAGACAGGGTGCCTACGCCAATCTATGTAATAATGTTTCCTGATTGGCTGAAGATAAATAGCTAAAGATAAATGTCCCAATGTTCTAAAACTGCACTTGGCAATTTGACAAGGTAGGTCTTTTGAGACCCCAGGCAACAGCTTCAGATGCTCTGCAACTAACCAGTTCACACCGCTGCAATTTTCTCTGCAACATTCTAAAACCGTTTTGTCTCATTGCAAATCATTGATCTGAACTTTAGAAGACGACATCTCGTGTTCCTCATTACCGTTGTCATGGCAATTACTCTTCCAGACAAAAAAAAAAAAAAAAGACAAAAAAAGAATGCTGAGTCACCACTCTCCCAGGTCCCAGGGCCGTGGCGCTGTTGATGTCATCAAAAAGCGCCATATTGTCTCCCACCATTGCAAAAATTAGCTCTCCTAACAAGACAGTCCCCTAGATATATTTTAATCTGCGCTGCCAGCTCAGGCCTGCTCTGCCCTGTCAGCCAATTAAGATAAAGGTTTGAGATGATAAGAATGGGCAGGGGAAGCGTGTTCAGGCAGAGCAGGGGCATCAATTTGATTCACGTCAAAGAAGTTGTTATAATTATGTGAATAAATGAACCAAGTGGGAAAAATCCAATGTAAAAACATAAGAGGTAAGGAGAAAGGAAAATATGAAATGATGAGTCTTCTGCAGGGTGAGATGGATGCTTAGCGGCAGCTAGTTTGGATGGAATGACGCACGCTGAGGTTGTTAGGATGTGTTGTGTGGGAACAGACATGTTTGTCTAGGCCAGCCGTGCTTGTAAAGAACAAACATAATAACGATGAGGCGCAGTAGCCAGAACTCGCAATGAACTTCCTGTCAACTACAGAAGTTTATGTTGAACTTCTGTCAAATGCCAAAAAGTCGTCTATCTTTTTACTGGCATTCCCTGTGAAGAACGTTGTGTTACACCTCGGTATCTCTAAGGTGGACCAATTTCTCCATCTACTACTAACAAAAAAATGTCAATATCTCCCCCCCTATGTCTGTCTTTATTTTTAACAGTGGTATTTTTAAAGAGACTTGGTTGTGACCAAGATAATTCATGGCTAAATTGGAATAGCTCCCATATTTAAGATGAACAATTAGATGACAATTATTAAAACTAGAATTTGGAATTATGCCACTGTTTATGTTATGCTGTGATCACATAGGTAAGGCTGAATAAAAGAGTGCGGGTTGGTCCATTTAAAGCAAACACAGGAAAGAAATGGTAGTCTACAAAATTGTCTACAAAAAATCTTTTGACAAAAGAGAAAAAGTTTGGCCCCTCTTTTAAACCCATTTTGAAATGTGTGTGCTCAAACTGTCAAGTGTGGCACAAACTGCTCCTGGCAGCATGGCGAGGCCCACAGTACACTGTAAATGAGACACAGAACAAAAGGAGGAGAGAGAGAGAGAGAGAGAGAGAGAGCAGGAAAAACAGCGAGAAGGAAAGCAGGGGAGAGCGAGGTCGGCAGGCAGTTTTTAAGTTGCATCATTGTGACCTGGCTGGATCAACCACTTAATGTGCAGACTGCGACCTGCACTGTATTCACGTGTTCCTGTCGCATGATAGCGTTTCTCTCATCCCTGCCCTCACTCGCCCAAGTGTAGCTGTCTCAAAAATGTATGTGATTACTTAAAAAGGATGGACTTGTTTTGCAGCAGCGGTGTTTGGAGACCATTTAGATTCAGTGTAGATTTAGTTTTTAATTGCAGTTTTAATTAAACGGTACCGCCACGGGCATTTTTAACCTGGACTTCATTTCCCTATCTTGTCCTATCATACCGATCCGTTCTGACCAAAATTTAAATTGCTTTGTTATGGCAGTACTTACAGTCCGAGTGGCTGAGTTTGCTAGTCTCTAATACAATCATTCGGGACAATTGTTAATTCCAAAAAAACAATCCCAAAACAAGTCATTTTCAAAACGGTCACACTCATCCTGCAGTGATACAACACAAGATGTTATAAAAAAAATATAAAAATATCTTAAGACATGCCTGTTTTGTACAGTTATGATGCTAGTTTGGCCATTGCTTCATCACTTCCTTGTTTGTCTTTGCTGGTTGCTGGTATTCATGCACTGGGAGAATGGCAAAGATAGCATCAAAACTACCAAACTGGCATGTCTTGACATATTTTTTTAAGAACATCTATTTACAGACATGTATCACTGCAGGATGTGCACGGCCGTTTTGAAAAGGACATGTTTTGGGTGATTTTGGGATAGATTTTTGGAGCTTGTGAATACCCCGAAGGATTGCATTGGAGACTAGTGAACCCAGCCAAATATGACTGCAAGTATGCTATTTTGATGCAATCAATTAACTTTTGATCAGGGCTGATTGGTATGAAAGGAAAAGACAGGAGAATGACGTCCAGAAAATAGCTGCAATTAGCCCTTAAGTGCAGGTTGTGACATTTAAGACAAGTCAAGATTAAAGAAAACGAACTCTGAACACTGTCTCATTCTTTTATATTCTAGTTTCTCTAGAAAGACGGAGGGAGAGTGAGAGGGTAGGTGCATGTGTAGGAAGTAAAGAGAGAGACAGACAGAGAGAGAGACGAGAGAGCTAGACACAGAGAGAGGGAGAGAGAGAGACAGAGAGAGCCAGACAGAGAGCGAGAGAGAGAGACAGAGAGAGAGAGGAAAGAGAGAGAAAAGATGGAAGGTGTGGATAGAAGGATGGAAAAAGTGAGAGAGAGAAAGACAAAAAACAGTGAAGAGGTAAGCGTATGGAGAGGTCAGCTGCGGAGTAGGAGTTTGGGCAGCTGTGTCTTTGCCCATCCTTCCATCGCTCCCTCTCTCTGTCCCTGTCTTTGTCTCTCTCCCACTCTCTGCATGTCACCTCCTCCTTCGCCTCCGCTCTCTTGTCCTCACTCGGTTCTTTCCATTCCTCTCACACAAACACTCCCACGTGCTCTCTCACCCAAACATTAATAACTCAAATTGACATCTCAGTGAGCGGCGTCACAGCAGAAAAAAGCGTAAACATGAAAACAATGAACACAAACAGAAGAGTGAACGCGACGTGACTCCAACCTGGGACTTTGCTTTTAATTAGCGTCGCTAGCTTCACAGTTGTATATAATCCGCTGAGCCTCAAACCACGCTAGCGTCAGGATTAGAATGAAACGCACATCATTTGGAAGGAGTAGAAGTGCATATGAAAACAGAAGTTTTCACTCGGCTGTGTGCGACTCTCCTCGCGGCACGCGCAACTCTAAGGGTCGGCGAAGTTTGACAGTTATCTGCGTCAATTCAACCTTCGCTAACAAGGAGCTAACTCGGGGTAGGGACCCTGAGAATAATGCATCTATATGCGGCCTTGCATGAGAGTTCGGGCTGCACGGCTTTGGGCGAAGTGATGCTATTGTGTTTTTACCGTCGTCTGCCCGTCGACTGCATGCCTCCAGGACAAGGCCGCGAATAAAGGCCTGGCAATTTGTAGCCTGCCGTGCAAATACGCCTAACAACATTGTCACTTCGGCTGTCACATCTCATTGCGGAACGGGGCAGTCAAGCTGGCCAATCAGTCACAGGGGAATATACTGGATGTGTGCATGAGTGTTGCACTGTAGCAACTCCAAAGAATGATTGCATGTCCGTGTCAAAAAAACAAAAACAAACATTTTTTTGCAAGTGTGTGTGTGTCTGTGTGCGTTTGTGTGTGTGTGTGTGTCTATAAATGTATGTATGAGTTAACAGGCAATATGGTTTCATTAAATTCACATTACATCAGCCTCACAAAGCAGGCGCCTATGTATTTACGGTCCGGTCCCATTTTGTGCCTCTGAATAAATAAGTGGCAGCATAAATAATAATCCCCCTCATTTGGTTTCTCTCTATCTGTCTCTTACTGTACGCTGTACCACGAGCCACAATCAACAATACAGATGCAACTCTTCATCACTTTAATAGGCAGAGAGCTATTCTTACAGCGCATCCATCCATCCATCTCCACCTCTTCCTCCTCTCGCAACACATCCTGCCCTCTAATAAATGCCTTGGCTTCTGACAAGGACTATTTGCTCTGTCTCACAGTAATAAAGATTCACATGGAGAGACGTGAAGCAATCAATGGCATTTTTTACGCCACTTAGCTTAAGAGTCGAGACCCATTCCCTGCTTTAAGCTCCCTCATTACCACACCAGTTTGCCCCATAATGACTAAACCTAAGACTGATGGTGGTAATCATGCTAATCACTAAAAACACACTTCCCTCCCTTTTCCCACAGAAATGTCTATGGGCTGTGTTCCTCAATGGGATGGGACAATTCCCAGTGAAGCTCAGTGACACTGCTAGGGGCTCCCAGCGGTGCCAACCATACTAAAACTGTGTGCACTTTCACTATTGTAAGGCAATGTTCACAGAACCTGTGTGAGTAGGGTGGGCCGTACTCTGTTTTTTTTTTTTGTAAATCAATTGAGAGGGATGTTCAAATAATATATATTGAATTTATTTTTTCATTCTGATAACCGTAACCTACATCAATTTGCAGTTGAATATTGTTAATTTTTTTATTATTTTGATATTCTTCCAGGATGAACTAAATTTTATCTAGCTCAATAATAGTAATAATATAGCTATTTTGAGGAGGTTTATTGAGAAAACCGGACTTATAGTTTAAAAGTGATGCATATTTGTTTGCAAAATCAATAATTTGGAATTTTCTCATGGGAAATGGAGATCCAGGAAATGTGTCACTATTTCAAATAAGTCACGCAATGTTGTTGTGTCTGGTCATTTTGTCCATACATTCTATTCAGTCAGAAAATAGCAACAACATCTTTTGTGGAGGCCAGTCCGCCATTTTGTGTGTGAGAATTTCATTGAAATTTCATAATATGTGTTTAGTTATGAACTAGTTAAAGAAATGACTCAAATCTTCAATGTAACCAAAAGTTAAGCCCCCATTCAGTCAGAAAATAGCAACAGCAACAACTGTTTGCTTGGCCGAAAGAGAGGGGTTTTGATAAGACCTTGTGGGCCGATGGAGGAGACTCAACAAATGTCCACACTGGTGTGAATGCTGGAGCAATGAGGAAGCTGGAGCTGCACCTCGGGGAGGAAGCTGGTCTGGTTGGTGTGCAACCTGCACACTGGTGAACTTCCCCTGCGCCATCTCATTGTTGACCTCCCATCACTAAGCTCTTTTTCTACTTACTTTCATTGGGAAGGAAGTGCTGTTGTGTGTTACCGACTGAAGTGAGAGTATAGTGTATTTTTAGGTCTCAGAATTTGCTATTTTTTGCAAAAGAAAACACATTTTCTATTTTAAACAAGTGTGTTTTGTCCTAGCATCTGTTTAGCGCTACTACTTGGAAAAGAGTTGTCACGTCGCCCTTGCGTGCAAGAATTGTAGGCATCGCCTCGATTAATTCAAAACTGGATTCTGCTTCTTTGGATATCACCAGGCCTCGCTTGAGACCAGTGCTTTCATATCCATTCACACCCACGCATAGAGTGTTTACCCCGTGGCAACAAGGAGCACAGACCCTCGGGTTTGTCCTACGGTGACCTGGCAGCCCTCTCTCCCCTCAAACACCCCGGACGGGAGGGGGAGGTGCTTGACTGCTAACTTTCCATTAGCAAGAGCTGGAGAAAAAGATGGCAAATATTTACCTTTGTACAGATTGCTGCGCAGGGCCTGCATACAAAGCAAGTGCCTCCTTTCACAGGGTCTCCCAGTGTGAGAATAGTCTAGGATGTAACTTGGTAGCTAGGGGCGTTGGTATGGGTAGAGTATTTTATTGTGTATCGGTGTGGGTCTCATGGTGAGTAATTTCTTCGTTAGTGCGTGTATGCCTTGAATTGTATGTTGGTGTGTGGGCTTGCTTGCATGATTGCGTGTGCATGATAAATGGCTTACCCACGGCCTTGCAGGTCTTAGAGACAGGATCCATCTCGTAGCCTTCGTAGCATTCACACTTGTAGTCTCCTTTGTAGTTGATGCAGATCTGACTGCACGCATCTGGATTCTCACACTCATCTATGTCTTGGGAGAGAAAGGCAGCACAAAGGACAAAGATTAGCAAGACCAAACTATGCCGATATGAGCATCCATGGACGCGCAGAGACGTAAACAAACACGTACACACACACACACACACACAGACACACTCCTCGATGTGGCACGCCACAAAGACACTGCCAAGACGACCATATGGTATTTGGGAAAAGAAAAAGACAGGTTCAGTAGCTATCATGAAGGGCTATGAGCACGCTAAGCTAGCGGTGCTTGCGTTTGGAACAAGGACAAAGAAAGCAAACTGTAGAAGTGCTGTAAAAATAAGGCTCTAGTGGTCATGCAGTTTTTGTAGTGTGGAACAGAGAGCTGAGCAGAGGAGAACACAGAGGCACAGTGAAATAGAACAGAATAGCACAGAATATACACAGAATGTAGCAGAGCAGAAGACAACAAAGAACACTATGGACTAGACCAATCCAGTTAAGTCCAGTCCAGTCCAGTCCAGTGCAGCCGTTATTCCATATGAGTAACGCTCCTCATTAAAATCACAGTAACACAACTTTGTTTTACCTCCACAAGTCTTTTTGTCCAGGAGTTTGTACCCAGAGGGGCAGTCGCAATCATAACCGATTCTTTGGTCCCTGCAGATGTGGGAGCAGCCGCCATTGTTGTCTGCACACTCATTTAGACCTGTGGAGAGAGAGAGGTAGGGAGAGAGGAGTGAGGGAGAGAGAGGTACAGATGTGAGAAGAAGGTGAGAGGGAGAGAGGGAAGGAGGAAATGAGGGATAAAGAGGGAGTGGAGTTGAATATTGATGAAGCATCCCCAGCAGGCTATTGGATAGAACAATGCAGAGCTGAACACAATTTGCAGTGATAAGTTTCATGCAGTGTG
>OMKK01084344.1:0-14893 GCA_900302305.1 Polymixia japonica
GGTATCACCTGGTATCTCTGTGTTGTTAGTGATCAAGAGTCTTAGTAGTTGCCAGTTAGCTATTAGCTAGTTTAGCTTAATCGTCCGAACAACAATAACCCATAAAATTACAACTCGGCATATTTAGACAAAATCAACAACAACTACCAACAGCCATAGTCCTGACAAGTTAAATGTTACCTAAAGCTAGATAGCCATATCCTAAGATTACCATAGATTACGTTACATGAATCTTGAAACACCTCCGCACAAAGTAACCTAAATCTATAGCTAATGTATAGATACATGTTGCAAAATGAATTCATTACTGTAACATGAAAGACCCATCACTTGATGTCTCACTCCACTCGACTATGAAACTAGGAACTGGCAACCACTTGAGGGGTCATGTGTTTCGAGCAACAGCGGTGTTGTGAGTGGGGGAGTGCGACATCTAGTGGCTGAATGTTGTCAATTGCACCTTTAAGTGTGAACTTGTGTCTGCTGGTAATGGCATACTTAATCTTTCACTGAGTATGCAGTATGCAGTACATACTGATTGAATATGTAGTAGGCAGTACGTTAGTATGCGATTCCGAACACAACCTAAGACTAGACAAGGAAATACAACTAGACAGGGAACATGGTACACATAGAACTAGGAGAACTAGACAGGGGAACATAATACACATAGAAATACAAAACCTAGACAATGAAACAGGAACATAATCAAAATGAGACACAGCTGAGATAAGAAGACACCAGTTTGCACGAGGGGAAAACACTGAGGACATCTACAGGACAAAAAACACAGAGCGAACTAGAGAACAAGAGAGATAGACAAATAGATACAGAGAGGGCAAAGGAGAGATAGAGAGACAGAGATACAGAGAGGACAAGGGACATATAGAGAGACAAGGAGATACCAAGACTGGGAGAACACAAGACTAAATACACTAGGGTGATAACTAGGAAAATAATGAACTTATAACCGCGCAGAGTAAAACCATGAAAGGAACAGAAGGAAAGTATGACCACACAAGGCAAAACAGAATTAACTTATAACAAAACGGGGCAGAATTGTGCAACAGGGCATCTATTTTCCTGGGCCTTTGCTTACATATCCTAAGAAGGTGACTCTCAGCTATTAAATAAGTAGGGCATGCTTTGCAGAGATGATCAAGGTACCCTTGGAAGAGTTACACTTTCTGCTGCGTTAGCAGTAGCCTTCCATGTGGGGCATCTGTTTCAAGGCTTAAGAGTTAATCTCCAACCAAAAACTTTCAGGTCAAAGAACTCAGGCAAACATAACAGTCACATCTAAAGTGGAAACCAGAATTACAAAAATACAACCTCAGAGTCAGTAGGATACTTGTTGCGGCCATGGCAACAATGGAATAGCTCATTCATCACTGCGGGTGTGCGCATTTAAGTACTGCCATACGAGTTGATCCACTGTTGGTGGGCATTAAAGTGGCACTTCAAATCTTGTATGCTATGCTCTTTGTCCGTTCCACTTGAGATCTCCCTCATTTGAGAAATGACATGTCTCCAACCATCTGTCAACACAAAGTATTGGCCTCCCGTGACCACACAAATCATTCCTAATTCTCCAGCCTCTTCCCGGTTCTGGATCCCAGCCTTCGCTCCTCTAACAAAACAGATCCCCCTAATGGGGGAAGATGGCAGAGAAAAGTCCCTTCCATTGTTTCAGTTCCCTGGCCAATGCCACTTCAAGGATAGTACAGTTGAGCTATACTTAGAGTTAGGGATGATATAAATCCATCATTTCTGGCCTTTTTACAATGTTTGAGATGTACAAAAAGGATAGCGCGATGATGAGACTTAACAAATCCTAATGGAACAATTTCAGCGTAAACAAAGGAGCTATGTCAATAAAGGCAGAATGCAATAATTATGTCAATTAAATGAGATTTGGCTGCCAGCGTTAACCAGCTTGTGCTGATCACAACATGAAAGTCCTCCCATGGAAATTAGCATGTCTGTCATGTAGTAGACTATGCATTACAATCATTATGTTCAGATTAGCCACTTGTTTGTAGTGATCTGAGACCAATTGCAGTGTCCCCATCTGCCATCAATATAAATCTGTAATGTATACTACATAACTGCTAAAAACTGTGTGAAACAAAATCTCTATGCTCCACCTAAATATATCTCTCCATTATCTGTAATAATTACATGTATTACACATATCCACACCTACATAGCTTATATTTGAACATATCAAATTATTTGATTGAATTAATTGAAAATTGAATGATTTAATAGGCAGCATCCATGTCTCTCAGACGATGTTGCTCGTTAATATGGTTTACACTGATTAGCATTTACTTAAAGGGATAACATTTTGCTCATTTCCAGATCTATATGTTTATCCTGGGACTCCTCTAGAGTAGCTTTACGTGATTCAGTTCAAATATAAATATAATTTATCTTATACTGGCCCTTTATGCAGCCCCTCTGTTCAGCCTCTGTCTGAAACAAGCCATATTAGCTCCTGTCTCTTTAAGACCCCCCTCCCTATAAGCCCACTTTCTTCTGATTGGCCAACATCCTCCTGTTGGTGTGGAAAGTGAAAGTAAACTATAAACCTACTAAGTATACATATAATTATATAAACATTTAATTTCTCGTTCTTGATTGGAAATGGTAACTTCTCAAATCAAACCATACATGTTTGAGCCCAAATCTGATTTGGAATATGAGAGTAGACAGCATGAACATCCGCAGCAACAAAGCTTACAGGAAGATGTCTCTGTGTACGTGTGGGAAATGCCAACTGAAGTGGAAAATGTCTGCTGTAAGGAAATAACAAAGGTAACGTAACTACTAAAATGTTATTCTGCTGTCACCAAATAACTGTATAGTATCTGTCTGCACTGTTGGTTATAGTTGATTACTTATTACTTGAAAAAAATGTGTTTTGTACAAGGAGGGAAAGATGATGCATGCATGTCTTTAAAGTCGTGCATGCATCGTCTTTCCCTTGTTGTCTTTGACCAGGAACTTTTGTCACTGTCTGGAGCGGATGATCATATAGAGAAATTCATTCTGAGTTGACGTCAGCTCGTGCAGAAAGTAGAAAATAACATTTGAAAGCGTTCAGAACAATCTGAAGCCTGAGCTTTTTGCTCTCAGGGATTACTTTATCATTCGTTTAGCTCATTATTTGACACGTTGGACACGTTTAATATGAACATTGTAACATTAAATATATATGTCAGAAAATCAGGAAAAGCATAATAAGTCCCCTTTAAGAGGGTTTTGATACTACATTAGACAAATAAGAGGTTGAAACCACTTGCTATAATGAATGATTTGCTTTACTTGATGGTCTCTTTTTAATGTGTGAATTGCATTTGGAAATCGTGTAAATGTAATTAATTGTCCCTCAATTTGTGCAATTACGCAATATTTAAAACATTAGGTAGATTAACTTTGAATTAATTAATACAATTTAAATGTTGATGTGTTTATGTTGCATAAAGTAAATTATCCAAAAATAAAATATTCCATTGATTGGACCAATTGAAGGGACATTTTACTGCCAAACAGTAACTTACATTTGTTGTAAGTTAAGGTAAGGTAATGATCTTGGGCAGTTCAATCAACATTTGTGAATATGAACTGTTTCCAAATAGATTCCAAAAGATTTTCATCTGCTGTCAAGAGAAACTCTTTCATCAACAGTAAATGGGAGACAATAGAGAGAACCATCACTGCAAACTATTGTAAAAGCAGACCTTTGAGTTTTTGAGGTACGGTTCCTTTGAAGTCCTTGGAAATCAATGAGCTGTTATAGAAGAAGGCTTTGCTTGTTCTCTCAGAATGGTCTGCATGGGCCAGGCCTTTTCTGAGGATATACTGTAAGCCACAAACTAGATTCTAAACTGATTTCAACCTAAGATGGTTAAAATAAAAACTGTAACTAGCACATAGAGAAGTTTCACAAGCTCAGAAAATTCTAATGGATTCCTGAAGCGATCAGCAGCCTGGGTTCCTGTACCATCAGTGGATCATTGCCACCTGGTGGTCTGAAATCAGTGCTATTACAGTATAATACAACCTAAAACATAAAACTGAACTTTCACTACTCTGGATATAACAATCACTATATTCACTGACAAGACTTAGATTAGATTAGAGTTGAAGTGAAACGTCTTCAAATCACTGCTTCACACAACTTGAGGAAGACGGAGGTGAAGTGTAATCAGAAGCTTGAGTGGGTTGATTTTAACCCACTTATTTAGATTTTCTGACATCTGATTCATTGGAAGAGGTCTGGTACAAATTGGATGTTATGGAATTATATGACTCTTAGCAGCTGTGCATGCCAGTAATTAGAAGGGTTTATTCCGTACCAAACAGTATTTCTTAAAAAAATATGACTACATGGTTCTCCTCTTATTTATTTTTAAGAGTCGAAACCATCTCAGAATAATTAGAGACAGGTTGGAGGCAGTTGGCATTAATACCCACTTTGAAATGAGATGAATGTGGAATGTTTCTAGTGTTGAAGTGTCTTAACAGAGATGTATAGACCCTCCTTGTTGTCCGATTCAGTTTGTTTTCTTTAATTATGCTCATGGTTAGTCACTGTGCTACAGTAGACCAATGAATCATTTATAGGTTTAAAACCAAATCTTACTTGGAAAAGTCTAGGCTTATTTCTTAATCAAGCTTGATAACATAACTTATTCAGTGAAATAGGCGTTTGTTTGGCAGCGAATGTGGATGACAAATTAATTAATCTAAACTACTAATCTGCTCAACTAAACTAAAACAGCAAATGTTTTATTTCATCTGGGCTGTTTGTCAAGGAACCAGTGTCTGAATCCGTCCAGTAGTCACCTGTATGTTGTAGCAGTGTGTTTACCCAGCGGATTACTTCCTGGATTACTTCCTGGATTACTTCCTGGATTACTTGCCTTACATCTCAGTCTTTTGTAGTTCTTTAGCACGGGGCGGATAACTATATATAATTAGTCTGTGAGCCTGACGGTCCCCGTTTAATGTCTCTATATAGGCTTTCATAACCTTTAACATTCAGACTCATTCTTTCTTGCCATTTAGTCCAAAGCCTAATAGTTGGTATTAAGAGCCATAAGGATATAGACTGTAATGATCATTTGAAAAGCAGTTGAAACTATAGGGTGCAGGTCTAGAGGCGAGCTAACAGAATCACATGTTTCACAGCTGCAGTGGAAAAGCAGTTATATTTATCAACTGTTTAATGGCCTGAAATAAAATAAAAAAAAATCTAACCACAACAAACTAAACCTAAGCCTTAAACTAAATCCTTTTGGACTTCTTAGTTGTTGTGGGTTTATGAAGTATTAATGGGGCTATTGTGAGATTATTGTTGCATGTTATTTTAGGATTGATCTCTGGTATTTTTTTACGCAATTCATGAGTCGCATTCAGCTGTCAGGTCCTTTATTTGTGTCCACAAAACGACTCCAACGTAGATCATTTAATACAGTTGGCAACAGTTGCAGGTTTTAAGCAGTATCTACCTACGCTGACAGTTAATGTCACAAATAGAAGCATCCATCTCCTGTGCATTTCCTTCTCTATGTGCAGGTTTGATATTATGTTATTCGTCCCACTTCCACACATCTGTTCTATTTTGACACAAATCTGTTGGCACACATGTAGCTCAAACAACAAGTCCACCTCCTGTGTTAAAACCCATGAACATGTGCAATACAAATGTATAAAAACCTATATTTATTCATGTGTACATACATTCATAGTGTACATATCTTCATAACCTCAGTCCTCCCATCGCCTCCAGCTCTTCATAGTCACATCATTTATAGTTATAGTTTTCTAATAACTGTGTAAATACTTATCATTTCATAGCCTGTTAGCTCTTCTTTCATTTCATAGGTTAGCTTTATCTCTTCTTGTTAATACTTGTAAATACTTTGCTGACATAGTGTTGATTGTTTTTTATGCCCTTATGCACCAACCTCACCGAGTCACTTCCCTTGTATGTGCAAATATACTCGGCGATAAAGAGAATTCTGATTCTGATTCTAAAACTCCTTCGAGAGTGTGACCCAGTGTTGTTGAACATTAATCCATGAAGCCAAAGCTACACGTCTCTGATGTACTGAAACGGAGCCTTGTGGAAGCAGCCAGCTGATTCAGCCTGGATCAACCTCGTGCTGAGAGCTCAGGGGGACTCGTCTGACGTCCGAAGGTTTCCAGCTCTATCTCTTCCCGTCTCTCCTCCTGGCATCTGCTCCGTGTTTCAACTGATTTCTTTTCCTTTTAGATGAACCTCTTCCTTCATAACTCTTTCTTTGTGCCCAAATTGCATCTACGAGGTTAATTTCCGGCTCTTTGTTTAACTATTAGTCTCAGTTCTCTCAGTGCAACTATTCCAACCCGGAAATAACAAAGTGAATGATGACTCAACCGAAACCCCCATTGATTCTGTCAAAAGTAAACAGACAACTGAACAACAGAAAATAGAAATTGGAGGGCAGTCAAGTACCCAACAGTAACAAACTGCTAACTAAAGGACTGACCAGGAGGCTTGAGTCAACTCACCTGGCAAACACAATGAGTCACATGTAATCAATGAGGTGTGGACAACAGAGAGCCGGAGACAAATGTAGAGGCGAGGCTGCGGTCAGGGTCAGCGACCAAGACCCCAGCAGAGGAAAACTAAACCTCAGCGTGACGTATTGGGATGGATGGGAGAGGAGAGAAGAGAAAATACCTCTGTAAGTAAGTCAGTTATCCATGATTACTTTTTGACTCATTAAAATTCTGAGCCGATGCCTCAATTTATTGAAAACCAGTTTTTTTATTTACTTGATAATTGCGAAGGGGAAAAAAATAGTTGTGGCAGATAACAGATGATGATGGCCAACTCTATTTCGAGGGCAATTTGCAGGAAGTATTCTGTTTAAATTGTAGTTGTCAGGTGTGGATGCAGGATAGAGGCGAACAATATGTGATATGAAGAAATATCATCGCCTTGAACTACGCCAGAAGATTACGTGTGGCTTCTGCAATCATTTACTCTTGCCAAAGCGCAGCGATCCAGAAATTAACAGCTGGACTGTAGTCGTGATTCCTTCAAAACGTCCCTGGTCATTGTGTTCTGCAGGACGCAGCAGATCGCTGTTGTACTTCTACAAATGCTCTGATTTCTGTATAGTTTTCAGTCTACATGAAAAGTGAAGGTTATGTCTCTGTTTTATTCAAGGAACAATTTCATATCCTGTCCCTCAAAAATTGGATCTAGCCTAAAGTGAGGACGACTAGAAAGGTCATGTCGTTTGTGTCTAAGAAATCTTGAGCCCAACTGCAGGCAATTAGTTTTTTAGCCTAAATATCATATTACATCTTTCAATTACAGTAATTACTTACTGACTCTCTGTGTGTGTGTGTGTGTGTGTGTGTGTGTGCGTGCGTGACACAACGTGTTTGTGCGCATTTGTGCGTGTGCGTGTGCGTGCATGTTGCTAGCCTATTAATCACGTCAAATTTGCACATACCTAGAGAGGCAGAGCTGAGACAACGAGCAGGCTGGGGAAAAAATATCCAAACAAAACAAGCTGAGAGCAATTGGCCTTGTCAAACAGTTTCAATAGGTCTCTGGATTTCCTCTAGCGAGTCTGACTAGATGGTTTTGCTGCTAACTGCAGTTGGAACTTTACTGTATTGGGAAATGTGGTTTTATAAATTTCATGTCTCTGCAATCTGTTTTTTTTTTGGGCTTGACTTCTTAAAGACACGAGATGCATTCGTAACAGAAAGTTTGCACAATAAACAAATAATTGATTAGGGAAAGGAATGTTCAGTATAAGGAAGTGTTTGGTTCTTACACACGTCAAGCATTTTGTTTATAGTTAAACCTGCGTTTCGAAGTTAACTCAGTTTAATCGCGTAGCCGCTGCGTGTGTAGATTTGTGAACGTGTGCGTGTGTCTTTGAACAGTTTTTTGAAATCCAGCAGAAAAGAATCACAGATGAAAGTAATTAGTAATTTCCATCTGTCTTCTCACCTGAGGAAACAACCTTCTGTACATATTCAGAGAAGAAAAGAATAAATCAAAAGAGCATCTTGGCTGTAAAACCCGTCTAAACAAACCTCATCAAGCTGTGCTTTTAATCTGCCTTTTCATCTTAAAATCTGGCTGATCCACCCATCATTTAAAGGGAGTCCAGGCTGCTGTAAATCCAGGATAACAATTAAGCATTGAACTTCATTGTCATTATTGTTTGTTTGCAAAAGAATGCATATGTCTTTAACAATATATTGACTGAGAGGGAATAATTATTACACGTGGCCTACTTACCTCAGACAGCGTTGTGCTAACACTCAAAATAAAATTACACGGAGGATATTTCTATTACAATGTCCGTAATTCTGCAAAGCCATAAAAACACGGCCTATATATGACAAGCACTGCAAAATAGCAGTTTCAATATCTGCTTCATAACACCATACCTTTACAGTCCTTACACTCTAACCTTGCACTAGCTACCTAGTGTCCCTGGTTTGGCCTTGTGAATAATGAGAACCATGAAAAGCAGGATCTTGACAGTGACCCCTTTGGCTCTGTGTTAAATTTATAGGCCTCCTGGAGACAGGACACTAACATCCAAAGGCCCATAAAGATTTAATTACTGGGGTGCGTGTTGGCCAGTGCACCCAGTCCAATAGGTATTGTGATACGTGGGTCATGATATACAATTTCAATACATTGTACTATATACAATGTATACTATACATTTTCCAGTATAATGTAATATTCCATACAGTATATATAACTCAAATTTATTGGGAATTGATATTGAAACTAGTGTTTCATGTGAGTGTTTTTGACAGCTCTGTCTTTCCACAGCTAAGCACCTAATGCGATGGCATTTTGTTGAAAATAATTGTCTAAAACACCCCAGTACTACTAGTTACCTAATGTTAAAGTAGATGAATCCTAGCAAAACAACAGAGGAATTTGTCAATATATTAAGTACATTGAATTAAAAACTCACTGTTTCTCAATACCATGCTTAATCTGTCACTCAGTACATAAAAAGTTTAAATTAAAAATAAAATTGAATTTTAAAAATTAAAATGAAAGGTTTAAATTTTTGCTGCTGTTAAATCACATCATATATCTAAGTTTTCTATGAGTTTCTATCAATTCCTCGCATCCATTAATCATAATCGTATCATATAAATGTGTCTTTCTTGCATGAAGCTGTAACAAAAAATACAAAAACTATTTACAGCTGATGTCTTTTTTATTGAACCTGAGAGAACAGAACGAGCGATAAGATGTACTTTAAAGGGCCGTCCTGTTTGTCCGTCAGTATGATCCTCTGAGTGCAGCTCTCTTAACAGCTACAATACTTCACTTTGTCCTCCAGATGGTTCCTGTTTTGCAGAAATCTAACCCACAGACACAGTGGAAGAGAACATTTATGGTGATAAGACAGATTTAGTTGTGAAATATTTTTTGTTTTGCCTGCTGTAACCACACAAACCATGATGTAGCATTGGACCCTATAAATATAGAGATAATGTCTCATCTTTGGAGGAAGCACACATAATATGGTAATCTTCTGGCACACAAAGTGCTTTAGGAAGGTGCCCTCGATAGATTAATACCTAAACAGGCCCTGATGGCTCTTAAATTAATCACTGGGTGGGCCTTGTTTTTGCCCTCTTGGATATAGGGATCACGCTGAAGGAGGATCTATAGCGGTAAGGATGCGCAGGTCAATGATGTTGTTCTCTACAAAGTGCATTGCACTCATTTGTCTGACTCGCAGGTGGCACATTTGCCCGGCAAATAAAACAGAATGTCACGGTACATCTGATAAAATTAGCTCAGGAACAAGGACAATGCCACCTTGATAGCCACGTTTTTTTTCACCCAACTTTTTGGGAAATTTCCACCAGTGCTCTAAATCCATACCCTTGTCTTGTGTGAAATGAGCCATGTCGCTTTGAAACGGTGCAGCTCCGTCACCCTGAAGTTAGAAAACAGCTACACTCCACTTCATAAAGTTTGCAAAGCTTCAAGTTGGATGTTTCACCTGAAAGAGCCACTAGACTTTGAGAAATATATCTTTTTTTCGGTCGGTGGTGACCACGATGTCGGAGGCTGAAACCATTTGCTTTATAATCTCATCAGATTGTAGAAAGAAACATTATTTTTATAGGTTGAAATATGTCCTGTCAGAGCATCCCTCCAGATCTTAGAAGATGACAGATACAGACAGTATATTGGTTTGGTTCCTCGTCTGTAGACACGTTCTCAGGCTTTTTTTTTTACAGTTCTGAAAATTAAATTTATCAGTACATTACTGTTAGTTTAAATACATGGATAGGAGATGGAAGACCGATAAAAATTAGATAAATTGAGATAGATAACAGCCATGGATAAGGACAAGATTTATTGTAAGTATATTCTAAAACAATATGTGCAGTTCTTATCTGAGCAAGGCAGGTTTAAAATAATCAAGAATGATTCACAACGATTAGGATCTGAGGACGGTGTTTGCTTTATCTTCGTCTGCATAAACGCTGCAGATTCGGTGGGGAGGTTGTAGTAGTTTATTAACGGATTAGAGGAACGGAGAACCAGGAAGTTTGGGTTATGAAGTATCCTTGATTTTGTGTATGAGGTATTTTCACCATTTATAATGTATTTATTATTGGCGTTTTTGGAACATTCAATAGCTGGACGGATGTCGGGTTTGGACTGCATGTGTGGATTTCTCTTTCATATATTTATTTATTTATTGTGAATGTTCCTATAGTTCGGCTAGTCCATTTTCTTGGTTTGTCTGAAACCCATTTCCACACTTGGAATGGATGTGGCTGGTCGCAGATGTTGCAATTCTAGACCATAGGATAAATACACACACACACACACACACACACACACACTGGGCTCAAATCACGCTTCCATCAGCGTTGGCTTGTCTGCCGTACAGCGATCGATTTACAGGCCAGTTATGAGCTGGTTCTGAAGCCACCTCTGGAGTTTTACAGAAACGTGATAAACATCATCAATCTCTTTATACAGCCTTCAAAGCTGGCAGACGGTTCATAACCTTTTAATCAATTGGGATTCAGTGGTCCAATATACCACATGTAATTATATGTAAGGCACTTAGGCCAGCTGTGGTGTAAGTTCATGCTGTTCAAGTCAGTTTAGCATACTTCCTTGTAACATTATCCAAGAACATTTTCTATTAATCTATTGTGAAAATGCAAGTTTTCACAAAATCAATATAGTATGATTTACACTTGATTTGATATTTTGGTTCTTACTGTTTCATGTGATTGAAAGACTAACGTCTAATATCTCATTACTGTTACTGCAATTAGGTCATTAGCATTCTTTGTTTACAAGCAGTGATCATTTCATTCTTCTGAGCTCTGCTCTCCACCTCATGGTGTACAGTTGTCAAATATGTTTAAAGCACATCAAAAATGTTTCGTCTAACACCAACAAGTTGGATCATGTGATGTACAAACACAAGTCGGTTTAACGCGGCTGATAGCGATATTGGAGTTTGATCATTTTTTTGCAGCCCTACAGAGTCAAAGATGAACAACGCAATGTTTGTTTCCGTTCGGCTTTCCCCTTCAGGGGTCGCCACAGCCAATCATTTGATTCGCATGTTTGATTTGGCCAAGGTTTTTACGTCGGATGCCCTTCCTGACACAACCCTCCAAGCAGGGAGACAACAGGTCCCATTTTTAACGGTCTTTGGTATGACCCGACCGGGGCGCGAACCCACGATCTCCCAGTCCCAAGGCGGCCACTCTACCACTAGGCCAAGGGCCGGTACAAGATGAATAACACAATATGGCTCCCAAATTGTTTGACACACTACAGCAATGTTGTACATGGCCAGAGAAATATTCACGTCTCCATTGGCTGTTCCTTATCTAGTAAGAGCCAGCTTTAGAAGTACAGACATTTGTCACAAAGAAAATTGTGCAGAATGATTTTGGATTGATCTCGTGCCACTGCAGCAATCTAACTTTAATACTGAAGACATTTTACATGAACTGCCCACCCACAAGCAAACAGGTTTCTAGTTATTGGATAAGAGTACTGTTCGGGGAGAAGTGGACACAGACGTTTTTTGGATAAAAAAGGGTTTAAAAGTATTGCGAAAGCCAGGCAACACTTGTGTTTTTAAAGTTACGTGAGATAAAGTTTTGATTGGTTTATATTATATAACTTCCAAAAAACTGAGAGTCAAAAGGTTTTGGTCAGAAAGTTCTGGGAAAGCAGGTTATTTAACCACAGAAACACACATTATTCTGCCACAATACTACAACTGTACACCAATAGCAAAAGTATTGGTTTTCATCTTGAAAACGAAAGCTTAGCAAAGGTGCAAGAAGACACATTCATATCCACAGTCAAACTCATATCCATCCCCCTTCCCTCAAACTGCTGCAATTCAACTCTGGATGAACTGGAACGTGCCCAGCGCTAATGGTGATCGACCTCAAATTATACTAATGGTCTCTAACGAGAGGGCAGAGACAGGACAGCGTCATCCTCTTGGACTAGGCCTGACTATTATAACAGTTTGACATGGTCAATACGGTCCCCATTCAAAGATGAGTGAGGATCACTACAATAGAGGTATAATGTTAGTGTGAGGAGTCATTAAGACGTCATGGGATAGTTGACTTTTACTTATTGAAGTCAGTCATGATGTCAGTGTTTAACCTGACCAAGCTACACTAATGTGTTAGGATACCAAATGGTATCACAACACTGTTGTAAATAATTATGAATGTGCTTCTTATGAATAAAATTGAATAAATATTGGGTGTAGATGTCTGCTCTGGTAGTAATTAAATTTTATGTGAAGTCTAATTAGCAAATTCATTTTTAGTTAAAAGATTATAACACCCTACTTAAAATTGAATTACATTCCACAAGCAATTCATTTTCAATTCGATTCTACCTTGTTCATTTTACAGTGAAACAAAAAAAACATTTTCTGGGCTTCACAGAAAATTCCAAACAGAAGTGAAACAACAGCAAGAACGATATAAACCAGAACAAACCAACGCAGTGCAACATTAACAGTAGTAACACTGTCACATACACTTCCAGAACCGTAGCTTTAACAGGGTCATAGTTAATAAAATAATAAGTACATGATGAGGTTCAAAATGAATTGTTGCAACAGATAGAAAGGATGCTGCTGGCAGGACATCATGTTCAGTAAGTTCAGTCAACTTGAGCCAGTTGTACGTTTGGGGACGTACACAGTATGGGTAGTGTTGAATCCAGTTGTGCCAAAATAGATGTGTTTGTGTGTTTCAGCGTTCGTATGGCTTGGGGCGGACATGCTTACAGCTTTTGCTGCAGGACTGATTGCTGAGGTAATACTTACAATTCAGCAAAGAAGCAAATGTCAGTTTGGGGCGGGTTGCTAGCCTTTCTTTTTCAGTGATCGTTAATGCTGTTGGGGCATCTTATTCCAGGTCCATATGAGGTCCTCAGTTAAATAGTTGTGATCCTTTCTTCATCCACCCAGTCAATCCTTATCTCCAAGGTAATATGAGTAGACATGGTGGAAGAGGACATGTGGTACGGTTGACCATCAGCCAGTCTTCAATGGGGGCACATCAAGGGACTCAAACAACATAAATTGGTTCGTCTTGTGAATGACACACTTTTATGGAACTCATACCGGCCTGGATCCTGATTATTTCAAATAAACCTACGCTTACTTTGTTCTACAATACCACAGGAGAGCACAGGCTGAAATAATGTCTTTGTCATTCACTTCTACAATGAAGGTATCAGGGCACGTTTATGTCTTTTAGTCAGAAGGTGTTTTTTTCGCTTAGTGAGAAACTTTGCTGGTGTGTCGTTGGCATTACGCTGTATTCTCCCAGGTTCTCTTATCCACATTTTGATACTCTGGATTAATAACATCCAAAGTAAAGTAAGAAGGCACTTAGCAGAAGATTGTCAGGTTCCAGTTGGAAAACTCCTCATTAAAGGGGCCCTGGAGTGGTCGGCCAATTTGGCTGCAGAAGGTCTGGCAACAGAGTGAGTGAGTGAATATACTGTAGCTGTACAGAACCCTGCTACTGTAGCACCTGCAGACACTAACGGTAATGGATGAAGGAGGACACACAAATATTGGCTGCAAGTTCTCAGTGCTTGGCACCTTTTCCTGTCATGCAGTCTGAAGAGACCCTCCTTGAACTTGAAAAGAGGTGCTCTTTGTAAATAAAAGATGCCTCTCCGTGTTAAGGTTTGTCCTATCGATTGGCATGGGGGCTGCTTTACACATACTGAAGACGTCTAATTCATCCTCCTCACCATCCTCTATCACAAAACTACCTTCTCTCAGTAAGTCCACTTGGGGAACTGTGGATTTAATCATCATTAAGGATGTGACACTATGGTACTGTAACACCCTCAGATGTGATATTTATACTTGCGAATTTTGAAAACCTTTATTTTAAACCTTGCAGTTCTACAGGTAGACTTGAGTCTAGAGTAACATTATCTTGTAACATCACCTTTTTTTGTCTCGGCCAATGATGCGATTTAATCATTTTGGTACCAGTCTGTTCTTTAAACATGTCATCAACGCATGCAGATAGATAGATAGATAGATAGATAGATAGATAGATAGATAGATAGATAGATAGATAGATAGATAGATAGATAGATAGATAGATAGATAGATAGATAGATAGATAGATAGATAGATAGATAGATAGATAGATAGATAGATAGATAGATAGATAGATAGATAGATAGATAGATAGATAGATGATAGATAGATAGATAGATAGATAGATAGATAGATGATAGATAGAAAGATAGATAGATAGATAGATAGATAGTTTGATA
>OMKK01084345.1:2500-11489 GCA_900302305.1 Polymixia japonica
AACGAGACTGGGAGAGACTTCTTCGTCACCACTGTGTTAAAAGCACTTTAAAAAAAGACAGCTGATGAATGTCATTGAGGCCCTGCTAAGGGTTTGTGTAGATTTAAAAACAGAAAACGTGCCGGTTCAGTTCCCGGTGCAAGGCGCTACTTTCTTAAAGACGCCGTGCGTTCAATTCCAGCAGGTATGAATAACTGCACTGTGACCCGGATGCGCCGCAGGTTAGCAAGCGCGGTGTGATGCTAGCTCAGTTTATGCTCACTGCATTGTAATGCACTTTAAATGAAAACACACAACGTGGCCCGTTAAATGTTGAGAGTATTATAAGCAACTTGAGGCTGACTTGATGACAATGTGTCTGTGAATGTTGACAGTATTATAAGTGACTAAATGAAAACGCAGAATGCGGATTGTAACTTTTGAGAGTATTATAAGCAACTTGAGGCTAACTTGATGAACTTAACTTGGTGTGATTTAACAAAAGTAACTGGACATCAGGGGTAACTTAACAAATCAAACCAAACTTGAGGAGTAACATAAAATGGGAACGTGCAATCTGCTCTCAGAGGAGGCGGGAGAGTTAACATGGAGAATGCAATATTATGCAGCACTTTACAAAGAAAGCTTTAGCCTTGATTGACAGGAGTGGTATTTTAGGTGTCTAGACCTCTCCGGCTTCAAGCTTAAACTTGGCTGTTTGGCTGTAGTACTGGACCTCATTTGAAGACGTGTGGCCACGTGGGACCCTCTTAAAATTCAACCCCAAACCACAGCTACGTTTAGGTTGTGTCTTTGTCTGTCTGTCAGTTTGTTAGTGGGTTTTTTTTTTCCTGTCTTTTTTGTTTTTCTTTTTAAAACCTAGTCAGTGCTTGACATCTGGGCTGCAATTCTGAGTGTGGAAACGCCAAAAACCAGCTACTAAGCTCATATTTTTATATAAGAAGTATTTTTGGATGTGCACCGTTACTGTGTAGGCACTTCATAACCATTCCAAAAAAAAGAAAAAGTCAGCCCCTGCAAAAAAAATATAAAATGACAATATAAAAAAACAATAATAATGGTACTAAAAATAATTTTAAATGAAAGAACGGTCCACCTTTTCTGGTCTGTGGTCAAATAACGTTTGTAATGAATGTAGCTGTAGAGGCCTGGTGACATGCTAGATTTTTGCTGCTTTCAGTCTTTAACATTTTGTACATAGTTGTCGGGTCGCCGTAGGGAAAATGGCCGCCGCAAGCGAAGACAGGCGGTGCAGCTAGCGGCCTGTCAGGACAAACCAATGTAAAACAAGTGTATGTAAAAGAGAGATTTTGCTTGCAGTCTGTCTTGAGTTAAAAACGATGTTATTTTTATTATGAATGAATAATAAAATAAAAGGCATATTATAATTTGACGTTTCAAATATGCAAATGTGTGTTGGATCTGTTTTCCGCCAGAATCACTTTAATCTCCAGATAAATGATGGGTTTCGTTGTGCAGAGACGCTGGCGGTTTAGTTTGACTGCACACACGCGATACAGCGTCAACATGGTCTCAAATACGTACTACAGACAGTAGACTACAGATAAGTCAACATATGAAGGGGTTCATTATAGAGTCACTATTGGAAAGATTCTGAAAACCTCAAATTCATCAGTTTATCGGAAGTCAATAGTAAAAAAGATTTTTATTTTTTCATAAACTTTACTATTGTATAGATCAAGGACTGAATATAACTCACACTTTTAGTTTTAACACAATATGCTTTACCTTCATGCAGGAAGTCATTTTCCAAGAGTGGGTGGGTGTCTGTTCGACTGGTCAATATCCCTTCATATATCAAAATTATTTATTTTATTTTTTTAATTTTTTTTTTCAATGCAAACAAAACGTGGATGAATGCATTTACTGCCGAAACAAACTATGATGTGTGTTACTATTTGTGTACTTTGGGTAAAATGACAAAATGTCTTAATGTCTTTCATAATTGTCTCCCTCAAGTGCTTTGATTCATTAATGCCCCTCGGCCACCAGATGGCGCTGCCTCCTAGCTCAAAAACCTTGTTGCCTGACTTTCCTGACTGTAGCTCAATGGGTAGAGCAAGGCACTAACACTGTCAGGGTTAGGGGTTCTATTCCCTGTGTAGTTCAATGGGATGAGCAAGGCACTAACACTGTCAGGGTTAGGGGTTCCATTCCCTGTGTAGTTCAATGGGTAGAGCAAGGCATTTGATTTCCAACTTGCCTGACTGTTTAATCTTGACCTTGTTATCAACAGGGAGGAAGATAGGAGGTTATGGACAAAGTGCAGGAAAGAGGTCACATAACCCACTGAGACAATCAAAACATGCCCTTTGTGTCAGATAGATAATTGCTTTTAACTTGTTTGCTACACCGGCCTTGGAAATGGCTTCTTGACTTTCTTATGTTGCACATATAGAAATAAAAGACAGAAAAAATCAAAAAGAAGGGCAGATTATAAAAGATTAAATAAAAGAACGAACTGGTGGTTCGTTCCGCAAAAATCACACACATCTACCAACTAAAAAATTTTAATATAATACACAAAAACTATAAACACATCAACAAGCGCAGCCTGAAGTCCTGCCTGGCCTTTGAGCAAGAAATAAGACCTGTTGTTTTACTGTGCTTGGCGCACCAGACGGGTGGGGTTAACAACTTCAAGACAATTCACGTACTACCAGTAAAGTTGCCAATCACCGAAAAATATGTTAAATTGACTTCAGATACTTCCCTGTGATTGTCCATCCTTCTGGTTATCAGGGTGGTGTCCTCCGTGGCAAACCCCACCCACCTGGGAGGTCAAGGTGACTAAAAAAAAACACTAAGAATTATTTGCACAATTTTTGACCCAGGGCTGCAGTGTGGGCCTTCAGATATGATATGAACACACTCACTGCACAGTGTGATGTACTTTGCTCCGTGAATACGGCAAGTGGGTTGCACGAAGGGTTAGCTATTTCTGTTTCACTGTTTACCAATGATCTCATACACACACACACACCAGTATCTAAGTGGGTTGACTGTCACCCAAACACACACACACACCGATTCCTTCAACTGCAAGGTTTAGAGTTTGGTGTGGTGGCGGTATCACTATCACTGTGTGCTTACATAAATGCTTCCATTTTTGTAAACAGAAATAACATTAACAAATGCTATCTTATCCCCCCTGCAAAATGATATCGCATATAATATCAATACGAACTTATCTTGTAAAACTGTTTTGAAAACCGTTTCCAAAGCAGCGTTACAAGTTCATATTGATATTGTAGGACTTACAAAGGGCTTTAGAAATGATAGAAAAGTAATGTGGAAGACGAGCAAGTTACATAAAACAAAACATGCAAAACAAAAGTTATAACAGATTGTTGTAAGTTCTAAAAAGTGATTGAAGGCAGTGTGACACGCAAAGGCTGTGGAACAGAACAAAGTGTTTTTGTAATTCTAGAACGTTCTGTGTTTCCAAGGTTCTGCAGTGAAGGTTTTTTACCGTAAATGGAGCGACTGGATGTCCCCAGCAACTGGGCTGTGTCTCGTGTGTGTGTGTGTGTGTGTGTGTGTGTGTGTTGTCTTTACTGTAACCTCTTCTGACAGATGGTGTAAAACTACAAGATCACACACACATTAGCTAGACATTGGTGTCCTGGTTGACAGACATGCACACACACACACACACACACACACACACACACACACACACACACACACACAGATGAATTATTGAAACTTGTTCCCATAAATGTGTCACTGGCAGTGCACACTGAGGTGGAACACTGAGAGACACTGACTGGAAGGGGTGGGAGACAGACCTGTGTATTAAAACATGCAAAAAACTATAGAAAGTATTGTGAGTACACATTGATATGGAAGATGGACTTTTTCCTAATACATAATATACTAGCAAAGGTGTAACATCACAGAGTACAAATTTGTACAATTATTTAACCTTCGACGTGTTATACCCTAAGTTACGTCCTGAAGCTGGATTTATACTCGCAACGAAACAGAACTTTTAGCGGTTATTTCATTGTTTTGGTACCAAAACAGAACAAAAAGACGCAGCGGTTTGGCGTCTTTTGTCGCCGGTGTGCGTCGGCCCCCAGCGCAAACTGTTTCCGAGACGTGTCATAGTTCGCAGACCTGCCCGGCCTGTCTGCGATTGGTCCAAATATCACATGGTTGCTCCGGGGGCGTGGCCTCACATGAAGTACACAGAGTTCGTACTGAGCGTAGATGCAACGGTGTTCCGGACATGTTCACTGGCGGTCCTTTTTTTATGGTTATTTCTTCTTTTGTAGTATTCACCTTCAGCTTTAGTCTATGGGTGCGTGGATGTGTGAGGCAGGAGGGCAGGAGCCCTTTTTAAAAAATATAAAGTTCATGATGTAGAGTAGCACCAAAACGGTCGACTCTATGTCAGCATTGGCCTTGCAAGGCTCAGGCTGATTTAAAACAGCGGATAGCGTGTTGAGCCATTTTCAACCCATGAAATGCCGATTTTTATAAATTTGGTGTCAATGTCAATATTAACTAACCTGACACGCATTTGTTACACAACCATCTGGGAAGTTGTCATTGGAAACTGTTTGGAAAAGGGCAGGCACTTTCAAAAAATACTTGGTAGGTGATTGGATGAACCATCTTGTCTATCACCGTCTATCACGGTCTAAACACCATGGATGTGTTAGGTCGTCACACCTAAACCACGCCCGTAGCTGCCAGTAGTAGGACATCAGTTGGTCCGAGCCAGCCTCGACAACTTGAAGCCTGACAAGATGGATTCGCGAGATCACGAGTTCACCGGGAGAGTCGCGATCCCAAGAATCCATCTCGTCAGAGGGAGATTTTGTAAAATATTAACACCAGGATTGATGTATTTTATGATCGTACAGTCATATCATTTAGTTTACAGCTCAAAAAACACGTTTAAGTGTACAGTACCTCTTTAAGCATGCAAGGCGGTTATCCCAGTTTCCTCACTGGATGATCGATAAAGTTTATCTTATCTTATTTACAAAATCTAGGTGTACGGAAAAACGTTAGATGTCTGGCGTCCGGTGCGAGAGGCCTGGGTTCGAATTCCACTCGGTAACGTGTGTCTCTGTGCGAAGGTGAGCAGAATCAGGCCCGTTCTAACCCGTCTGTCGATGTACCTCTGGTCAACCCTGCAGCCAAGTCACACAAACAAACAAAGGAGAATCAACAGAGGCTCTGCTAATGTAGCACATTACTGAGAAATAACTTTATAACACTGTTAATACGAAGGTGCTCATGTTATATGTTGTGATATGTTCTGATGTTGTGGTATGTAGACCCGTAATAAAGACCAAACTAATAAATAGTGTCATACGTTAAAAAAATACACTAATGACTTGATAATAACGCACTAGTAAAGACTAGATAAAGAGGTATAACAGTTCATAAAAACTGTACTGTGATATGTGAACAAGTAATAAAGACCAACTAAATAGTCTGATAATAACACACAGCACCAGATTATTGAGAAAGTGGTATAACGCTGTACAATATATGTAGTATTATATACAATATAATATTTAAAGATGTAATAAAGTTGTATAAAAAGCTATAATATAAAGAATAAAAGTGCCAACATGTTGCAGCAGACAGGCTTCCCTAATGGTGATTAACCGTCATTTACATTTTACACTTTATATTTACCTTTTACAATTACATTTAGAGGATGCTCTCATCCAGAGCAACTTCTCAGTGAGTAGGTTGGGGTCAGGGGTCAGGGGTTAGTGGTTAGGGCTCCCTCAAATCAAGGGATCGATCCAGGTATTTTTACCCCCTTGAAGCGAGGTGAGGCAGCATATCAGAAGGAACGTTTTTGTCTGACCTGAACGCAGCCTGGGTGTCATAAATTCACTGTGAATGTCTGGTTATAGGATGGTGTCTCGGTGAGTAGGTAGGGGTTAGGTGTCAAACTTGAACCTGTGAATGTCTGGTGTATAACATGGTGTCTCTGACCAAGGGGCCAACCTGCCACTCACCAACCTCATGTACTATGAGGTCCAACCTACTGTACTGAGGTCCAAACTACTCTACTTAGGTCCAACCTCATGTACTATGAAGTCCAACCTAATGTACTATGAGGTCTGAGGTCCAACCTAATGAACTATGAGGTCCAACCTCATGTACTATGAAGAACAACCTAATGTACTATGAGGTCTGAGGTCCAACCTAATGAACTATGAGGTCCAACCTCATGTACTATGAAGAACAACCTAATGTACTATGAGGGAGGGAAGCTGGACTGAGCACGTCCTGCTTCACATTCACACAGTTACAGCCATTCATAGTACAAACCACAGTCTTCTACTGTTGGCCACAGAGCAGCTCCACTAGACCGGTTGGGGGGAGGTTATGTGCACAGCTCAAGGACACTTCGGCAGTGGGCATCGAGGGAGAGTAGAGTGTCATCATTCACCTTCCCCCACCCAGATTTTTCCCAGACAGTTCAGGGATTTAAACTGCTGATCTTCTGGTCACAAGCCTGCTTCTCTAACCTCCGGGTATTAAACAGAAACTACCAATACTGCAAGAACGAGGGTGAACTTGTGAGCATGCACAACAGCATGCAAAAGTCAGAGAAGAATAATTCTAATAAAAGTGCTGACATTTGCAAAAAACAAACATTTTTCTGCAGAGTTCATACGGACCAGGATAAACCCTATTTCAGGTGAATGTCCTTCACATTCACTATTAGCGAATTATTGACTAAAATTCAAGGCCTTCGAGGACTTGGAGGACTTCCATGTAACCCATTTCTACGAACCTTTAAGCACATACTTGGGGACTCTGTCTCTCTGGTGAGAGTGTGCCTTAATGTCTTTATCTACCTGTTTGACCAACAGAGGTGAACCAGGCGACTGTTTTACGTCTTACTTCAGCCAATCAAAGGTCAAAGTTCAGACTTCACTCTTTTACCTCATGACAATGGTCCGGATGTGATTTCCCAGTAAATGATGTCGGAGAGGAAATCGACATGCGACATCTCGGTCGTGAACCTCACATGCAGCCGATCATGATTAGAGGGACGCTCCCGTAGTCAGGACATCCCAAGTCCGGCCCCCCGTGAGCCCAGACGTCTCCATAGTTACAGTGTCCCCGAACAACGCCTTCAATTCCTACTTGGCCTGAGGGTGCTGGTGTTGGCCAAAAAGTTTAGGTATCAATGATGTGTCACAGAAAGTATCTCAAATCCTCATTTTGGGGCATTTTAACATGAAATATAAAGCAGTATGTTTTATTTTATTACTTTTTAAATGTTTTTATATATATTTTTGATCACTTTCAGAGAGTGAGGAGACAGGCTGCGGCTGAGTTGGAACCCAGACTGAGGTTTGACGTGGACGTGGTAAAAGTCCACTGTCGTCACCATCATCACACATGTTACTTCAGCGTAACCAAAAGTGAAGTGAAAAAATTAAGTTCAAAGTTCAGATGCGCCTGTCAGGACCAGCCTGACCTAAACACTGGCTGGGAGAACATAGGTGGACAGTATCTT
This sequence comes from Polymixia japonica, assembly GCA_900302305.1. Lineage (NCBI taxonomy): Eukaryota > Metazoa > Chordata > Actinopteri > Polymixiiformes > Polymixiidae > Polymixia > Polymixia japonica. The sequence continues at coordinate 10,032 of OMKK01084345.1, forward strand.
GGCTGTGAGACAGAATGTATCTGAAATGCTAATTTTCTGAAGATCTTTTTGAATTAGTAGCAATAACTAGACAGACAATCATGTGGTAGACATACATGTAGTCACGCCTTCTCATGAATGAAACAAGAGAACAACAACAATTAGGATTTTCCGAACTGTTTAGTAGCTGGCTTTATTATTTACTTAATGACAAAGATTTACGGACATTCATTTGTTAAGGACCTCGACTTGGATGATTCACATTCCCGGAAGGCATAGAAGGGATACAGATATATTGTGGACTTCCCTGTTTGATAAGTGTCATGACAATAGCCTAGCCAACAGTGCTTCAACCAATAAACCCAACTGAGTCAGATGCAAATCAACTTGTTTTGGTTATTTTCTTGAATCCAGGGTGATGTTGATACTAGTGGAGTACTTCCTTAATCTGCCTTATAGATATTGACATGTTTTTCTAGAAAATCCCTGTATCAAGTTAAACTGCAGTGGAAGCATGCATGGTCAACAATAACTTCACCCCACTGGCAGAATGTATTAATTTTATTCTGTTCGATTTCGTTCTCTTCTATCCTGTTCTATTTTTTTTTCTTATGTTCTATTCTACCCTGTTCCATTCTATTATGTTCTGCTGTGTTCTCTTCTGTCCTCCTCTCCTCTCTCTTCCTCTCCTCTCTTCTGTCCTCCTCTCCTCTCCTCTCTCTTCCTCTCCTCTCTCCTCCTCTCCTCCTATCTCCTCCTCTCCTCTCTCTTCCTCTCCTCCTCCTCCTCTCTTCCTCTCCTCTCTTCTGTCCTCCTCTCCTCTCTTCTTCTCCTCTCCTCTCTTCCTCTCCTCTCTCCTCCTCTCCTCTCTCCTCCTCTCCTCCTATCTCCTCCTCTCCTCTCTCTTCCTCTCCTCCCCCCCCCCCCCTCCTCTCCTCTCCTCTCTCCTCCCCTCCTCCCTTCTCCCCCCCCCCCCCTCCTCTCCTCCCCCTCCCCCTCTCTCTCCCTCTCCTCTCTCTTCCTCTCCTCCTATCTCCTCTCTCTTCCTCTCCTCCTCCTCTCTTCCTCTCTTCTGTCCTCCTCTCCTCTCTTCTTCTCCTCTCCTCTCTCCTCCTCTCCTCTCCTCTCTCCTCCTCTCCTCCTATCTCCTCTCTCTCCCTCCTCCTCCTCTCTTCCTCTCCTCTCTTCTGTCCTCCTCTCCTCTCTTCTTCTCCTCTCCTCTTCCTCCCCCCCTCCTCCTCCCCTCTCTTCCCCTCCTCTCTCTTCCCCTCCTCCTCCCTCCCCTCTCCTCCCCTCCCCCCTCCCCTCTCTTCCTCTCCTCCTCCTCTCCTCCTCCCCTCTCTTCTCTCCTCCTCTCCTCTTCCTCTCCTCTCTTCCTCCCCCCCTCCCCCTCTCTCCTCCTCTCCTCTCCTCTCTCTTCCTCTCCTCTCTCCTCCTCTCCTCTCCCCCCCCCCCCCTCCCTCCTCCCTCCCTTCCCTC